>CM020218.1:36715051-36930051 GCA_009819775.1 Phoenicopterus ruber ruber | reverse complement strand
GCTGGTCATTGGTCTGTACTTCACTTGCCTTCTCTACCAAGTTACGTCATGTCCTCTACTGAAATAACAAACACTGGCACTGAGTCTGCTTGAGGAAACAGGCACATGGGAAATGCAGAACCAAAGAGACAACCAGCCCTTCCTTCCTCTACACCTGCAGTCTTCAGAGGAGAATCAGCAGGGAAGGGAAAGGGAGGATTTGACACCCAACTCACCTCTAGTGGTATTACTTGCAAATGGAGATAGAAGAACGTCAGAATGCACTGCAGGGCAGAACAGCAGCCTGTATTAAAGGTGGAGGGAGATGCACTTAAGGCAGAGAAAAAGCCAGCAAGGGATGAGAAACACAGAGAAAGAGAGAAAAGAGTGGAAAAGTGGCATGGATTTCAGAGAGGGGGCAGAGACAGTCTCCAGGGGAGATGTCGAGTGGCATGGGATCCCTGAGAGAAAAGTCATGAGAGACACCACAATACAAGCTGACGTCTGATGGTGGAGAAAGAAGACCGGAGTGGGAAAAGGTGGAGCATGTACTATCTGCTAGAAGAGAGCTTGCAGACAGGCAAATGAGAAAGAGGGGAAAAAGACCGCTTACAGATAGGAAAGAGCATAGGCATAGAAAAGGAGGGGATAATAAAAGAGGGTAAAAATAAGCAGCAGAAAAGCTGACAAAGGAAAAGATAGATAAACTTCGGATGGACATGACGAGCCAGAAACAACAAAGAACACAAACAGAAAAATAGAAAAGACGTTGACATACATTAGTGAATCTTATTATTTATGGTCTCTTGTCCTGCAGTCCTTCACTGACAGAGCATCTCAGATGTCTACTGCTGCTCTTCACTCTACAGTTCAATAGTACAGTTACTTAACTGGAGAGCAGCAAGACTGCAAGATCTGATATCCACCAGGATGTGCACGGCTTTTTGCAGTGTGTAGGAAATTGGCCATCAGACCCCACATGGTACATTTAAAACCGTCCCTAAGGGACATATCTCCATCTGCTGACTAACACAGCCCAGATGAGCAGAAGCTGGTTGGCTGCACTTCTCACACTGAAGACAAGCTTTGTGCCGTTTAGGGATGGACCTGGATATGGCATATCTGAGCTACTAACTGATGAGGGAGCTGCTGTTCAAACCGCGAGCAATAAAGACCTGCAGGCGTATTGGGTTCATCCTCAAATTTCAGGTTCTTTCAGGCTCAGCTTTCAGGTTCTGAGAATGGTCACGTAGGAATTAGGGCTTCTCCCCCCAAAAAGACAGTGGGATTAATAGCCCAACTGACGTGCATCTACACCAATGCACACAGCATGGGCAACAAACAGGAGGAGCTGGAAGCCATTGTGCAGCAGGAAAACTATGATATAGTTGGCATCACAGAAACATGGTGGGATGACTCACACAGCTGGAGTGCTGCAATAGATGGCTATAAACTCTTCAGAAGGGATAGGCAAGGAAGGAGAGGCAGTGGGGTAGCCCTCTATGTTAGGGAGTGTTTTGATTGTCTAGAGCTTAATGATGGTGATGATAGGGTTGAGTGTTTATGGGTAAGAATCAGGGGGAAGGCCAACAAGGCAGATATCATGGTGGGAGTCTGTTACAGACCACCCAACCAGGATGAAGAGGCAGATGAAATATTCTATAAGCAGCTATAAGCAGCATCTTGAGTGCCATCACGTGGCACGTACAGGACAACCAGGCAATCAGGCCCAGTCAGCATGGGTTTATGAAAGGCAGGTCCTGCTTGGCTAACCAGATCTCTTTCTATGACAAGGTGACCCACTTAGTGGATGAGGGAAAGGCTGTGGATGTTGTCTGCCTAGACTTTAGTAAAGCCTTTGACGCCATTTCCCACAGCATTCTCCTGAATAAACTGGCTGCCCATGGCTTGGATGGGCATACTCTTTGCTGGGTAAAAAACTGGCTGGATGGCTGGGCCCGAAGAATTGTGCTGAATGGAGTTAAATCCAGTTGGCGGCCGGTCATAAGTGGTGTTCCCCAGGGCTCAGTATTGGGGCCAATTCTATTTAGTATCTTTATCAATGATCTGGATGAAGGGACTGAGCGCCCTCAGTAAGTTTGCAGACAACACCAAGTTGGGCAGGAGTGTTGATCTGCTTGAGGGCAGGAAGGTGCCACAGAGGGAACTGGACAGGCTGGATCGATGGGCCGAGGCCAACTGTATGAGGTTCAACAAGGCCAAGTGCCAGGTCCTGCACTTGGGTCACAACAATCCCATGCAACGCTACAGGCTTGGGGGGGAGTGGCTGGAAAGCTGCCTGGCGGAAAAGGACCTGGGGGTATTGGTCAACAGCTGGCTGAATATGAGCCAGCAGTGTGCCCAGGTGGCCAAGAAGGCCAATGGCATCCTGGCCTGTATCAGAAATAGTGTGGCCAGCAGGAGTAGGGAAGTGATTGTGCCCCTGTACTCAGCCCTGGTGAGGCCGCACCTCGAGTACTGTGTTCAGTTTTGGGCCCCTCGCTACAAGAAAGACATTGAGGTGCTGAAGCGTGTCCAGAGAAGGGCAATGAAGCTGATGAAGGGTCTAGAGCACAAGTCCTGTGAGGAGCGGCTGAGGGAACTGGGGTTTTTTGGTCTGGAGAAAGGAGGCTGAGAGGAGACCTTATTGCTCTCTTCAACTACCTGCAAGGAGGTTGTAGCGAGGTGAGTGTCGGTCTCTTCTCCCTAATCTCTCTCCTGTGAGTAGGAGAGCCTCCTTGCTGTCTGGCTTTCTGCCAGACTTTTTCTGCCCCATGGAAGCCTCAGAGGATTTAAATCACAGCTGAAAAAAAGTAGTTCTTTAAATATTCCTTTTCCTTCTCCAGCTTTTGTTTCCAATTTAACATTGTGACTATGGTATTTATTTTCCAAGTCTGTTGGCAGCCAATTAGCGGGAAATAAAGCCCTAAAGCTAGAAAATTAAGAAACAAAATTAAGCTGTATTGAGGCTGGCTGACCTACAGGCCCAGCAGAGAGTGTAGGAGGGCAAAGCAAACCAGTGGGTATTGCGGCAGGGGGCTGTGTCTGACAGCCGGTCAGGAATGAGAAATCTGTGTGTGAGAGGATGACTGGCAACCAGAAGATCAGAACACTCACTCCTACATGCAGTTTGGATTTGGGGAGACAACAGGGAAAAGAAGGTTATTTTTAGAGGGTGGGAGATTCAAGGGCACATCGGGTTTTGGAAGTATGGGACTAAGTTTTAGCTTGTAGCTGACCTCTTGCCTTAGCTCCTTCTCAGATGCAGCACTGAAAGCTGACATTCATCCTTCATCTTAAATCATTCCTGCCTGTTGTCACAAACTGTCTCTGAAATCTAGCACAGGTTGTAGCTACCAGTGTAACTCTAAAAATGATACAGCAAACTATAAGGGCATAGCTAACACGTATACGCTCTGCAGTACAGACTATTATACCTTTGTAGGTTTGAATCATGGCTAGTTCACTGGGGTCTATAGGTGACACTATAGGCCCCATCATCATCAAAAACATACAACCTTTAAAAAGCTCGTTTGCAAAGCGAAATAACTGTTCTGCGGAGTTATATGGCTCTATGCTTTTCACCCAAGTGACTTAGTGTCAGTGTTCCCTAATGAAGCTATCAGCTGGGAGAATAGCTCACACAATATTTTAGCACTCCAATTTCCTCTTCTAATGGAATAGCAATAAATAAATTTGCCAAGGCAAATTACTTAGGATTTTCAAAAGCATTTCTTATGTAGCTGCTCAATCTGAAAAGATAAAGTTTGGGAGGGGGTTTAACCATAGTTTTTACTGACATCAGGGTATATGTTGAGCATTTCTCAAACCCTATCCTACATAACTGGTGTATATAATTTATTCCTACATGTACTGTACGAGGAATGAACACAGCATAATCTTCCTTCAAATACTGAAGGAGTCAGTTCCAGCTGTGCCACTCACAAGGCAAGAGTGACAACAAAGCTCCACTGTAAGAGGCAAGGAATCAAAAGTACTATTATTCAACATAAATCAAGAAAACTGAGCCAGTCTAAATCTTTCCTTCTATGAATATATTGTGAGGGGAAAGAGGTTGGAGGCAGGAACGTTGCAACCAGTGCCTTGATTCTGCCATAACATCTCCTTTCTATTTTGTGCATGCAAACAGCCTGCTACTGCTATAGTCAGCGCTTTGCAGATTGGGCAGTAGGAGCCAAGCTACTGATGTATTTGCTTTCTGGGGTAGCAGCTGCCTCCTCTTGGAGTCTATGAGCAGTAAATGCCACTATAACATGGCTAATTAAAGTCTGAAGTGTCCATGATTAATATCAGATGCACACATATTACAGCATTAGGGTAACAGTGACATGGTCTATGGATATCTTTCACTAGGTCAGCTGGAAGTAACAGATCAGCTTTGAGCACATAAGCCTGTTCTAATGTTTCAAAAGTAATATACAAAATACTACCTTTCCTTAGAAACCTTGTTTCACTTATGACTAATATACCTATAGTAGATCCTTAATAACTTTTGTCTTTATTAATCCACTTACCATCCTCGCTAGTATGAAATGCCATTATAGAAAAAGAAGTTAGATTTTACTGTTCTTGCTACACTAAACCTCTGTACGGTTTCTCTATGATCATGGGCAAAACTTTCCATGTTATCCTTACTGATTATATTGCCTCAGGCTCACAAACTATCTTCTGTTTCCAGTTAATGCAATTCTTTAAGTTATCCTCTTTTTAATACCTGTGAGACTGGGAACAAAAACACTGTTCAGATGCTGAGTCTCCTGAGGCTGATCCTGTACTTTTACGGTCTTTCTCAGGCCTATCTGGCTGGACAACGAGGGAGGGATGAGGGAAACAGATGACTGTGAAAGGGGAAACCATCACAAGCCAACGCAGAGCCATTTTTCAGCCAGACTTAAATCTTTTAGAATGCTCCTTTCCAACCAAAGTAACACCTTATCTGAAGATAAACAATATATTTAATTGATAGTAAACTGAATTCCTGATTAAAATGTTATTTCAGTAAATGAAACATCTTCATTGCCGTTTTAATGAGATCTTAGATTTTCCTAAATGCTTCTTTTAACTTCCTGTTTCATAGAAGTTATTTAAAGATTAATAGGTATGAAAAAAATGAAGAAGCAAGCTTTTTCCTTTCCTAAGAGAAAACGAGCAAGAAAGGTCCATGGAAGCAAGAAACACTCTGAAACCATGTCTAAACTGAGACATCCAGGAGCAGCACCAGACTCCCAGCCTGGCTCTGTACTGAGGTTACATTGTACGTCCATTCAAGGGACATAAGTCTATTGATGCACCTCCTTCCCACACGCCATGCTGTCAGTGGGAAGGCCAGAAAGGAACCCCAACATATTCCAGACTCATCCTTGATACAGAGAAGCTGGAGCTATGACTCCAGGGCATGCTGAAACTCATGCAAACTGTGTGATTTAGATGTGGCCTTAACTTATCCTAATGATGGTTTCTTAATTTCTCCCCTGGCAAACTAGATGCCAAAGGTCCTTTGAGAAGGATCCCTCTCTCCATGTGTAGGCAGGCACACTCACAAGGATAGCTCTCTGCGACAGTGCATGGCGGCTGTCTCTGGTCAGGTCTTCTAAGCCCATTAAGCAGCAGCTGCATAAGGTAGGAAGAAGGCATTTGTACCATCTCAGAGCTACAGGAGATATAAATCAGCTCAGCTACTGCAGACACATTGCATCCCTCCTGCTTTCCAGATCAGGCCCCCCTCCACCCTGGAAGGGACAGCAGCCCATGGAAGGCCCATAACAGAGCAGAGGAAAAGAGCAAGATGGAAGGAACAGCAGAGGGAAACCACTACATCCTGACCATAACCCCCTCCCCACTCCACATCGCTCCACTGGCTTCCTCACTGAAGGGACTGAGTGTAACTGGTGGTGGTAACAAGGAGAGGAGTCTGGAGTGAAGGACTGAAGTTGATCCTGGGAAAGGGGGGGGAGAAAGGTCTTTTCCCTATGTGTCTTAATATTTGACTTTTTTCTTCATAAATTAGTAATTAAAAAAATATATATAAATGGGCAGTAAATTAAATTAATTTTCCCCAAGTCAAGTCTGTTTTGCCCTCAATGGAAATTGGTAAGTGATTCCCCTGTCTTTAGCTCAACCCATGAACTTTGTCTTTCCTATTCCTCCTACTTTCTCCCTGCATCCCACTGAGTGAGTGAGTGGCTGGGTGGAAGTTTGGCTGCTGGCTGGGGCCAACCCACCACGTACAGCAGAGAATCTGGGACAATGCCTGCAAGCAACATTTGGTTTTATAGGAGGACAGACATTGGGGGGCAGGTGATGAAAGTGAAAATTATGGTATCTCAGTCCTACATTGCGTTCTCAGTTGCACTCCAGTTTTGCACTGGGGTAAATGAAATTACCCCACATTAACATAGAAGTAACCTGAGAGAAGCATCTGGCCTCCAGTTCTCGCCATAAAGCAAATAAAAAGCTATTACCTAAGCTATGTTATGGGGCCTATGCACTCTCTCCCACTCGACTTGAGCAACAATAGTCCCAGTGAGCATATATAATTATTTGTTTGGATCACGTTCCAATACAGAATTGTGCCATGGAAGGTATAATGATTTCTGTATAAACACTAATTATTTCTAAACAACAGGTGTAGGCATGATAATAATCTTTGAAATTGCTAGATTTAGTGAATTCTGAGGGTTGACTTGGAAATGGGACTGATCAGTTAAAAAAAAGACTGCAGGGAAAGCATGGCATCACCGAATGATCAGGTTCTATTCTCTCTACTGTGACAAAAGGCTGTAACTTTAGTCCCTAAAATCCCTTCCTCCCTTATTCTGGGTTTCTAGTCTAACAGCTCTTTCTCCTACAATTAAGACAGACCACTTTTCCTTATAATATTTATCCTCTTTTTCATATATGTGGTCTACCTTTGCATCTGACAATGTTGGTATGTCTGAGGGCTCCCTGGCAAAGAAGCCCAGATGTTGCTGGTGCCTATGTGTCTAACCTAAGCCTATTCTGGGTGGCACTTGATAGCAAAACAAGTACAGGAGTCATGCCAGACTTGGCCCGTATAAAACCCAACTTGTGCAGTTGATCATTCAGGTTCCAGAGGTTCTGAGAAGAGATCGCTTAGTATCTCACTGGCAAGAGATGGTAGTTCAGCTTCTAAGGCCCTATTATTATTTGTGGGAAGATATGAGGCCAGGCATGTCTGTAGGTCCCTGGCTGACCTGGGGAAAGGAGCCTTCATTACCCCATGAGATTTTTTTGCACTTCCTGTGGCATTTGTCTGCTACGTGTCCAGGCTCCCTTCCCAGTGCACTCCCATTTATAGCAGGCAGCTTTAACTTGCCAATTATTGTAGATTCCTTCCTTTACTGCTTAATGTAGCTGGACCAAGTGTTTTAAATGACTTTTGAAACTCAGCAACAAAGTCTTGGATGTTGTCTGTGGTTCCCTGGTAGACATCAGCCTTAGAGGTAGGCTTTTATTTCACGCTGTGTTCCCAGCTCACCTTGGATTGCAAAGGGCCTGAAGGTGGCAGATCTAGGTTAGTACAAATTAGGCTTCCCACGTGTCCCTACAAATCATGGTGTTCAGTTTTGCTCCCAGTCTGTAAGAATGTCAGATGCAAGCCTGCATGTTAACTGCTATCTTGCTGGCATCCTCAAGAATATTACACAGCACAGTTTTTTGCTATTGAAATAAGGGCTCAGTGACAACTCTCCTAAAGAGCTATGAGTAGCTGTGCATACTCTTAGGGACACACTTCAAGACAAGATGACAGCCAGTGGTACCCCCTGGGCTAAATACAGCTCCTTTGTGGTGAAAATGTGTTGCTTTAACTATAAGCAAACACAAGAAAATAATTATTAGAAACAGAAATAAATGTGGTGTCCAGATCCATCTTAATCCATGAATTGATGCACAAAGACAAGACACTGCTGAGAAGAAGCAGCTTGCCTCTTTTAGGGACATCAGTTTCTCTTAATTTCAGAATCTACCTGGACATGGGAGCTGGAGCAATGTGTGTGTAGGAAAGGCAGGAAGCACAGAGGAGGGTTAGTGCAGCTGAGTGCACAGCAAGAGGAAGAAGGTAGGGCCCAGTGTTGTGCATCTCTGTATATTTTATTTTTGATGCTTTTGGTTTCTCAGAGGTTGGTCAGCTTTGCTAGACGGTCTTCATCCTCTGTCTCCTCTTTACACCCTTACCACAGGACAACCAGGGAATACTCCTGGAGCTGAGACACTTCACAGAAATTCATGCACAACCAAATCCAGGATAGCTGCAACCCAGTCAGAAGGCTATAAAAGAAACAACCGGAGAGGAGGCCTTGGCAGTAAAAGTATGTGAGAAACAGAGGCCCACCCAAATGCATTCAAGGGTCATTAGAGACACCCTTGGAGACTGCCTAGGGGATACCACTCCAGAAGGTCATATGCATCTCGTGAATCCTGTGTCATATCCGACAGCCCTGTGTGCAAACGTGTAGACAGCTGAATTCAGCCCCAAAGCTTCCTGAGGCAGGAAGACAAGGACTGAGGAAAAGAAAGAGAAAGAGTGGAAAAGCAATTAATGGAATAGGAAGGAAGAAGTAGTCGTATCAGGTTTGCAATACTTAGTCGGTTTGTTACCTGAAGTGCAGGAAGGTACCCCATGTGGTTTCAGTACAGTGAACTCAGACTCCTACCTACCCTTCATGTGTGTCTACCTACCCTTCTAGCAAACTAGATACACCCTTACCTGCTAAATAACTGAAAAACATTTGCATTCCTGTTTGAGCAGTCTAACTTTTATGTGTACATGCAAGTGTGCGTGAAAATGATGGAATTTACTTCTCCAGATTTCATTGATGGAATGGCTTTCTCCATTCCCAGATTCCACAAGAGACTTTCACTCACCTCAGCAATGTCACTGGCTTCTGCCCTGCTACTGGCATGACAGTTTTGAGGATGGAGTCCTAATTTTTGGAAAATAATAAAATATCTCTATCTAGCCCAATGCTGCTCTATTTTAATCAAACTCTAATTCACAGCTAGGCCTTAGAGGCTGAGTAGAGCTTCTATTAACCAATATCACCATCTCAGAAGTACTTCAGACTACATACAGGGCCTGTAAATGCTTCAAGTTTCTAGAGAGATACTAAATACATTTATTACCATTTTTTGGAAATAATTAGCTTTTATTTAGAAGTCTGTTAGAAGCCTACAGAAAGCATGAAGGTATGTTACATGCCTTTGAAGTCTTTCTTCTAAAGTACATAATTAGCATGTAAAGAGCAACTAAATAATAAACAGTATATACCCATAACATCAGATAATTTTAAATGTAATCAGCATACTCCATGCAAGAAATACGTCATAAAGGAGTACATTTAAGAAATAAGAATCAGTCTGGAAATGTTATGTAAGCCTTTTAGATTAAAAATAATTCCACTCACAAATGAGAAATAAACGCTGCATACCAGGAATCAAACCTGGCCACGAACTGGGGGTATCTGACATTTCCATCTTCATCAAGGGGGATTCTGTCAAGTAGCAGCTCAAACTCTTCATCAGTAATCTCCACACCAAACCTGAAACAAACAGCAGTTAGCAGCACTCGCTTGCGGAGTTCACATTTGGGTCAACAGTACCCACAATACCCTGAGCATATGGCTGCCATTAACTCTTTGTTACTGCTTTGGTCCTCAAGATCAAGAGCCCCACGTGAATATCAGAGGTTAATCAGGGTTTTGATCGCTTCAGCTTTCTCAAAGAAAGAAATTCTACCCTGGAATCCTGGCATTGGTGGGGCACAGAAATAGAAATACTAGCATATTGAACTCTGTGCAATTGTCCTCTATAAAAAGTTATTCATTACACTAAAACACTGGTATTGCTTAAACTAGTTAACTCTGAAAGGCTTTTCATTTGGACTGCTTAGCATGAAAGAAAATGTAGAGAAAAACTGTCTTTTCGGGAAACAGCTTCTTAGTGCTTTTGGAAAGCATTTCATAATGGCTTTAAAGACATTTTGCATACAAATATTTAAAAGTGGCAGTGTTTATTCTTCAGCAAGAAAGTGTTTTCACCTCTTCAGAACAATCAAAACATAATCCTTGAAATACTGGCATATACAGGAATGACTTAAGCAATAATAAAGAACAAGGCGTTCATTCATCATTTTGCAAAGCTGATAAAACTCTGACTTTTGTGGGGATATGTATTTTCTTTTTGGTAAGGCATTGAAAGGGTATACAAAACATAGTATTTATTTGAAAACATAGTATTTATTTGTTGTTTTGGTTTCATCATCATACTTTCCCATTTTACATAACTCAAGAAACCCTCTGTTAGAGTGCCATTTGTCCTTAACTTATTTTGGGGATTTCTGACTCAGAGGTTTAGAGGATGGAGAATGGCTCATTCTGTAGAATCCTTTACCCTGCTTTATTTCTGAGGAAGTCTGCTGAGGACGGCAAATACAGCTGCTTTGGCATTTGCCCTCAGCTGACAGTATCTTATTTTACTGGCTTTCAACTTCACTTATCTACATTCACTTTTCATTTAGACACGTGCATTTAGGGAAGCTTGAGTTCTGTCAATACACATGAAACCACACAGAAACAACATAAACCTGCAGCATTTTTTACCTATGAAGAATATAAAACCTAACTTGGCTGGGGAGTGTCAGTAAGAACAACTTTTCAGGAATCCGTAACTGTTCTGGGGTTAAACACCGTTGCACAGGTCATTCGAAGACTAGCTATTTGCATACGTGATCAATGGACAGAATCTATTTGCTTACCTGATCAGTTAAACAAAATGTCCTGTTTGTTGCTATCTCCTAATCCTTCTCTCCATCACTGGCATCAAGGGATGCCATCCCAGAAAGGAGTTTAGGCTGTACATAAGGCATGAGCAGTGGGGAATCTATGCTGAGAACCAAAAAGTTAGGCAAATTGGCCAACCGCTAGCTCTGCAACTAAAACAGATAGATAGACTGTTTAGTCATTATATTACTTCTCTGTGTGTAACCATAGTCCCAAAGAAGGCTAAACAGGTTCCACGTAAAGTAACATGAGATCCAAGGAAGAAGAAGAACAGCACTTAGTGCAACATTTATGGTTTTGTATAGCAAGCATATGTATCTGGGGTAAAGAAAATGGCTTTTCATATTCATCATCACTATCTTCAAATAGGCAGAAGAGCAACAAAGCAAAATGAAGCTTTTTGAACATTGTTCTGGAGTTAAAGACAAAGAATTGCTGTGATCTAAAAAATAGGAGTAAGGAGAGGAAAATAAGCTCACGGGACTGGAAGTTATGTCTTAATGTTTATTACCCATTTTGTCCTCTCTTAGAGTAAGACTAAATAATTACCGAAGGGAGGCCCTACTTCTCTGGCAACTTCATTGCCTCAGTACAAAAATTTTTGTAAAGCCGAGAAGGAGACAGAAATTCACACACAGATCACCACCTTTAGCTGCAAATAAATAGTCTTTCTAATTAGACAGACTTCTCTGGGGGCTCTGGCTTATATTATTTTTCCCTCTCCATAGCAAAAGATGGGTGCTCTGATTGTGCCAATATAAGTGTTTGTATGAAAAAAAACAGAAACTATGATTTTTTTGTTGTTGACCAAGAAGACTTTTGATGTAAAATTATGAGGGAAAATCTTCACTTCCTCTGGTAACCAAATGAAAAAAAACCACAACAAGCCCCCTCGATAGGCAAATGAGTAAGGATGCTCTTGGTACTGAACCCAATCTGATCATGACTTGTTACTGAGACTATTTCTCATTCTATAGGTTCAGTATAGCTCTGAATAACTGCTCATTTAATTTCACTTATGCAGGCTGATAATTCCTTATTGTCTGAGCTAGATAGGCAGGTCTCTAACGTGGAGTGAACCACGCCACTGCAGCAATCACAATGAGAGCTTCTGATCATACTTCTTTCATAAGAAGAATGTCTCAAACTGCTCTCCATATCAAGCTACATGAAGAGAATACTGAAAAAAAAACGTTGTCTAAGTTTAATGCTCAAGAAAGTTACTGAACTGTCAACTGCCAAGATGGACTTACTTATACTCACATGGAAGAATTAACTATCTCTTTCCTTTGTATAATTTCCTATTCCCAGCATTAGCCTATAACTGTGATCTGTGATACCTGATCTGGGCAGCTGATCTCTGAAACCCCAGACATATACTTGACAGTGCACAAATACATTCTATGAGAAAAATACCACCATCATTTAATGAGCTAAATAAATAATGTCATTTCTACAAGGAGGGTGGGTCAGAATCATGCTCTCTTCAACACTTCACTGTTCACCTCTGGTAGTACAAAACAGCCTTCAAAGTGTTTTGACTGAAGCATTACCAGTGACACACAACTGGTTCCTGAACACGGCTGGGGAAAAACAGCAGTCTGGAAAAAAAAAAGTGATCTCTGGGTGCCACAGTGCCTCTTAGGAGACGTCAAAAGTAATTGCAGTGTTGAAGGTCCCCAAGCTTCCCAAATGCATCTAGGGAGACGGGAGCTGATCCTGAAGGTCTGATCTAAAAGTACATCTGTATACATTTACTTTGTAGAGTGGTGAATCCTATTGGAACAGGAGGGGAATCAATGCAAGGTTCTGTAGGGTTTCCCATCCCTGCCTTATGTCGTATCTGCAAGGTCAGAAAATACACAGACTGGTCTAAAGGAGTAAAACTGGGGGAAGGGAGAAACAAGGCTGCACCAACTTTGCATACTGACATTTTCTCCATTATTAAAATTCCAAAGACCTATTTTACATTACTGATCTCAGGATTTCTGGAAACATGCTGTGACTACATTACATCCATCGTGCTCACTGGTGTGGAAACAGAAAAAGCATTGAATGAAGAGAGTGTATGGCCTATACCATTTGTTATCCCAAACTGATATTATACCTTTCATTCTGAACCTCCCCTCAAGCTTTGCAAACACTTCCACGATATACAAAAGCAGTAAACAGGAGGATCAAGTGCTCCAGCACGCAAATGCAGCCACCTGAAACTAAGCAATGATTTAATCAAACAGCAACAGCACACAACAGATGAATCACTGGGTTCTCCAGGGCACATTTTCAAAGGCAGGTGCAGTGGGCAGGGCTTGAGAAAAAGATATCTATTAACTGGAGGGCTAAGCCTATTTAGACAGAAGCTGATGCAAAACGCAAGGGACTGGTTAACAGTGAGGTTGAGAGAAAACGCTTTGGCAAGGAGCCCAGAACCCTGCCAAAAGCAGCACCTGCAAAAAAGTCACATGTGGTTTATCGTACCAATACCTACATTTGCACACGCAAACTGGGAAATCGTTATTTCCATTTTATCATATGTTTAATATCTGCAATATCCCCAAATAAAGGCAGTTCTCACCTCTCATATCTTACATCAAAGAGACAGAGACGAAGATAAGGTACCTTGGGAAATTCAGCAACTGTTTCAGGTAGTTCCTGAAGTGTTTTATAATCATCTATAAAGACACCACTCCTGGGTACCAAGGTAACAGTGGGTTTTTAAGAGGTCACTAATGGAAGAGAGAAGATGCAAAAAAACATCCTCCACAAGAAAGCAATTGGGAAGAAGCACAGAAAGCAGAGAGGAAGAACTTAATAGGGTGTCAAGACTAGCATGCTACAGGAGCAGAGATGGCAAGGCAAATAAGACAGCAGATCAGGTCAGAGGGATAAGCGAGCCTAAAACTCTGACAGACATTTGAAGGAAGAATGAGACGTTTATAGTGATCTGATTGTAAGGAGAAGTAAGTGGGAGGAATTTTCAAACAGGGCATGATATAGCCAGAAAGATAAGCTAAGGGGATTATTCCGGCAGTGTGACCTCAGATCTGTCCAGGGAACAAGGGCAAGGCAGAGAAATTGCAATTGTTGAGAAATAGCAGGCAGTTGTGAGGTACAGAGCCATACAGTTCCTATGTGCAAACGTGTGTGGAAATCATGGTTTCTGCTGGCAGGCAGAGCATGAGTTCACTACATGCTGTCTTTACTCATAAAAACATGGCCCCTCCTCAGCACCTCTTGTGCATTTTATAAGAGATCACCAGGTATCTCGCCTGTGAAAGCAACATTAATGAATCAGAGTCACAAAGGAATCAGAAGCAATCTCTCTCTCTTGCATTTTTTAAGGAATCAGCAACAAGTAGTTGAGCAAGTACTTAAATATTTATGAAAAGAGAATTTAACAATGGAGTTCAAGCAATCTAAAATGATGTTTTATTGGCATAAATCACAGGTTCCAGTTCCCTCCAGAAAACCTTCCTTTTTCCGCCTCTCATGGCACAAACACTAAAAGTATCTGCAAGTCCTTATCTGTGGTGTTGGTGCCTATTTGGTCCTTCAATCATCACTCTCAAGGAAGACACCAGATGTATCTCACTGGTCTGCATCTGGCAGGCAGCTTTCCTGAAGGAGAGATCTAACATGTAAAAAATAGGCTTAGAAAGCTGAACCACTGCAATCTCTGTGTGAAACACTGCCTGGGAAAAAGGACTTGCAAGATTCAGAGGCAGGGAAAGGCAAAAAAACCCCAGATTGTCTCCTACTCATTCTTTCCTTATATGCTGTTGTCCCTCTAGTTTGTAATGCTTCAAATAACCCAGGTACTGCAACTCAAGTCCAAGTCATCATTAGTTCATTCTATTGCTGTAATATCTTTCTTGCGGGATGTTTTTCCAATTAATCCATTTTTTTCCCCTTTCACCGTTATTCCCCAACATGTCACATTAACCAGGCCCCTCCGGTCTTGGCATTTAGATTTACATACTGGAATGCTGTTTCAGAGCATGCTTAATTCAAAAGCCAGATCCTTCAGTCACTTAGGCAAACAGCAGTATAACACAACTATTTTCCCATTTCATCACAATTTCTCCAGTAAAGCATCAGCCAGAACAATGTGCACTTCAGCAGCAAAACAGGGCTTAACCCAGTGCACTGGGCAACACGGTGCTCCTACAGCCTCAAGTTCTTCCAGCTATTATTTCTATCCTGCCATTCAGACCCTGCTGGTAGGCAACAAACTGCCAGGGATACTGGATCACACCACAGGCTCTTCAGAGCCTGAGCTCCTCCCAATAGGAGCGAGACAACTAAATGCCTTTTAAAATTTGGCCCAAAAGTCTCTTGCAATTTTTACTATTTAAATACAATCAAAGCATGAAAAATTCATTTCATAGAAGCAGTTTGAAAAGGAAAGGTAGCACCAGGAGTGCCTGGCTCCCTTTTATTTCCCTATTAAAAAAGGGGTCTAACATTTAGGTAAGCACACAACAGCGCCAGGGTGGTGAGGGGAGGGGACAGAGTTGGGGAGGGGGGTTGCACAGACCACCATGTTCTAGGCTCTGGATCACTTGCAAGCCGAGATCCCTATAGTCCCACAATGACCACAACTCTCCTACCCACCCCCTCAGTAACACCTCAAGGAAAAGGCTCTGACATTGTAATGAAAAAAACCAAGAAGCAACGAGCAAATACTTCCCTGTTATTATTCCCTGTATACACTGTGAGCAAGCACAAGCCAGTTCATAGTGTATCAAAAATATGTTTGTTATTAAGAGCTAACAATGCAGCACATGGTATGTGTACAGTATTTTGTTGAACTGACCAGTTCGCTATGTGTCCTTCCCTACTCTATCTTGGATTATTCCACTCAGATGCATAAACCAGATTGTTCAGCATGTCTAGATAGTTATATGACTTTTTGTCATCCCCTAATACCTGTGCCCTTCACAAACTGATGGATTTTATAGTTATTCACCTCTGCCTGCCATAGAAGGGAGAAGGGATGCATTGTCTACAGTCACACAATGCTAGGAAATAAAACCAGGTCTCATGAACTCTCATGTCATGCCTCTTAAACCACCCCTTTAGTCCAATACCTTTCTACCCTTACCAAAGGAATCTCCCAGGTCCCAGTTCTGTGCAACTTCCCCTCAGGCAACGCTATTTCAATGCTACTATATGTTTTTTGTACTACTGTAAACCTCAAGCTCAGAAGAGGTCTAAGCAAAGTAGTGGTTAAAACGCTGCAAGCTGTCACCACCTGTCTGTACTAAATGTGCCACAGAAGCAGTCTCCCTTGCTGCTGAATAAGTAGTAGAAACAACAGGAATTGGGAGAGAATGAAAATAAGTAACTGTGCTTGACTATTAAATACCTTTCCACAGTAAAACAGACACCTACAACAGCATTGTAAGGATCTGCTGCTGCAAGCATTTCTCAGCTACTGGGGTTCTGTCTTGTAGCATGTTCCCCAAGAGGTCAGTCAGTTTACCAAATGATAACGGTAGACTTACATTGCCAACTGTACATTAATTATGGGAAGTACAAGGCCTTAGTTCCATCTCCTTACTACTGCTCCAACAGCAGGTAATAAGTCAAAAACCATCTTGAGAGGCCTTATGGGGATTCTGCCAGAACACATGATCAAGAATTATCATCAGAGTTATCTTTCTCTGGGTACTAAGCTCAGAGAGGATGTCATAAGCAGGCACACCATGCAGGACCATTGCTGTGTCCCCCACATATACTCTCAGGGCTGCTTTACACTGTGCTCAGGTCTAGCTTTCACACCACTGGGGCCTGAGAACACCTGTTATCCAAGAGTTGCCCAGCAGCCTCCCATCGTCTATGTGAGATCTATGAAGGAGGATGATGTAAAGCCCAGTTCTTCAACTGGACTGTCGACATTACATGCAATGGAGGGTGTGAACTGCTTTGGCTGATCCTAGGAACACTGCCACACCTATAAACCATGGGTGAAAAACCCAGGCTGGGTAATAAGCTACCAAACAGAATAAAGGCTTATTTCTGGCTGAAAAGGACTTCTTTCAGAAGCAGCTTCCTGATTCAAGAACTGCAATGCTTGGTACCTGAACGGTGCAAGAGGTGCCATTTCCCAATCCTGAAGCACAGCAGGAGATGTTACAGGAGATTTCTGAAGTTAGATGCAGACACAGGAAAAGGAAGCCATTCAGATAGTGCAGGCAGCAAAAGAGAGTCTTTATTACAAAACAAAAAGAATAGTGATATAAAAAAGAAGAGCTTTTTATCCACACAGGATGTTTTCTCTGAAAAACAACTTCAAAAACATCACAACTAACTTGGAGGTATTTTTGCTACAGCAAACCAGAAATCTTACATTATACAGACTAAAGCAGTTGCTGCTCCATTCATTTTCACTGAGGCTGTCTGGGCAATTCCACCAGGCGCCTCTCAGCAAGAAGCAGTGTACCAGCTGCAGCTTTGCCAGCACTACCCAGGGGCTGCCTGCTCTCCTCACAGCTGGGATCTGCACACTGCAGCTGCTCCCTCATGCCCACAAGGATGCTAAAAATATAGCATCTCCTGCTGGAGCACAAGAGATACCTCATGTCTGGTACCCTGGAAAAATACATTTCAGCTCCAGTCCAGATGTGATTGTAAGCCCACCAGTTAGATCACCCTGCTCTAAAATCTCCCCTTGCATGCAGATGTATAACACAGATAAGAAGGCTAAGTGCAACCAAGTAGTGTATGAGTAGTGTATGTGCAATGTAGGCAGCCTCAAGAGGGCTGTAACAGACTAGGAAAGCTGATACTTTTTTCCTCTGAAAGCAGATGTAGATCTTTCCCAAAATGAGTGTGGGCAAAACTTGGCAAAAAATTCTTTTATTTCATTAAAGCTGAAGGATCCAAGTCATGATCCAACAGGCTTAAGCAGTGTCATTTGTAACAAAGCTTAGCCAGTGGCAAATACTACGAGTAAGTAGCTTCTGAAAATGTGATACAAAAATTGCACAACATGTCACATCATACACCATTTGAAAATATCTTTTGCACAAGTTAACGTGTTGAACAATGCCCTCTCTGAAGCAGCTTTTCACAAAGTATTTGTTTCACTAAACTTACACTTCCCATTTTGTCAACCACATTCCTTTTATAAATTAACTCTTTTTAAATATTTTTAAGTGAATTTTTAAATTTTTGGAATGGAGTATAAAAAAACTATTCCAGAAAAAGAGAAATTAATCAATTTCAAACACGACAACATATAAACTTGAAAATGCTAACATTTTTGCGAAAGTTTATTTTGTTTTGAGCACTTGTGTTGAGTATCATATGCCCTGATAAAGTCAATGTTAACTTGTCATTATACTTTCTAAATGAGTCAACTAATTTAAAAGTTAGCTTTCTATCAACTGAAAAGATAAAAGTTCAAAATTCTGAGAATTTCCTTCCAAGTTTTCTAGATGTGTTAGTAGAGAAGTGTAATGCTACAAAAACCATGACAAAGCACCCAGTTTGGTACCTCTTTTACCTTCGACTCTCATTAGCTCACAGGCTCAGTGATGTGGACCTGACCTTACTGTGGTCATTTCCATTTGCCAATGCATAATGCTCCATGTGAGAACAGGGGGGTGTTACACCCATTTTGCCCAGATGCACCTATATATTTGGGATCAGTAAATGCGCATAACTTCCTCATCTTAACATTCTGATGACTATAACAACTCCAGCCTAAGCATAAGCATCCTGTTTCTTAGCACCATTACACAAGTTTAACTCAGTTGAATTTATTAGGGTTACACTAAGATGAAATTGGTGTGAAAGAGTGAAAATTAGAGCTCTTAACTCTTCTAAATGCTAACTGGATCTTCCACCTGCAGCAAACTGCCAGTCCCAACTATTTAAAGCCAGATTCCAAGGTCACGACTTGGGCCAGTCTCCTCTTTGCAATTCACTTCAAGGACTGATTGAGTACTTCAGAACTTGGCACAGCAAATGCAGCACGTGTACAAGAGGCAGAGATTTCTCCAACAAATTCACCAACACTGTCTTGTGCTTTAATTGTGGTTAAAACACAGCTTTTCTTTATTATCTTATTATGTCAAGCTCTGTGGAATTCAATTAAGATAACTGTTGTACTAGAGAAAATTTAAAACTGTGTGCCAGTGCTGTCAAAGGGTCATAACATAATTAGAGTTCTCTCCAGCACTCCACCCGCTCCTCACTCCAGCAAAACTCTCGATAATCTCAATGAGAGATTTGCCAGGCTGAGAGCAAATTAGTGCTGAACACAGCCTATTTAGCGCTTCCTTTATCCAAAGGGCGCCCTGCCATCTAGTGGCAAGGACATTCCAAAAATACCACTTCGGTTTTTCAGAAGAGGAACTTTTATATGGAAACCTTCCCACATTGTTGTATATGTTTCACATTTGACTAAAAAAAAAAGCTTCAAAATATTGTACTCTGTATATCACATTCTAAAGACCTATGTAGAGAGCCACTAAGAAAAAACACACAAAGTAAAAAATTAATCATCTCCTCTATCCATATTGCATTGAAATACACCCTATATAAGCAACTTTTACATCCAGTTCTGTAGCATACATTAAATATTAAGTTCCTTTTTCTAGTTAACTGAGAGATTAATACATCATAGCTTCAGACAACCAAACCATTGCATGCTTTTTTCTGTATACAGTCTTCTCTAGCCAATTGCTCTAAAGCTGAACTAGGAGTTACAGACCACATGGTGAAAATAGTCATTTAGAAGGAAGTAAGTGAAGGTGGGGGAGATTAATTAGGGGTATATAAGAATGATGAAGTCCAACCACCCAGCTATGTCACAAACCGACGCATGTCTATTCCAGAAAGGTCACTTCTGTCATTTCCCCAGTCCCAGCCAGACATTCCCAGCCCCCCCCACCCCCACCCCTACGTAACAGCTTCAACTTGCTATTGAGGACGTGCTGAAAACTCATGATTGCTAGTGCTGACGTGAGGAGACGAGGAACATGTGATGTGAAGGGAGAAGGAGCTGAGAGCTGCCACTGAGTCATCAGGATCCTTATGCCAACTATGAAACTGTACCCTCAATTTCTGATCTACTATGCATTAGTGTTAAGCAGCTCTGTTGTACTGGGTCTGGCTGGAATGGAGTTAATTTCATAGCAGCCCATATGCTGCTGTGTTTTGGATTTGTGACTAAAACACTGTTGATAACACACCAGTCTTTTGGCTGCTGCTGAACAGTGCTTGCACAGCATCAAGGCCTTCTCTTTTTCTCATGCTGACCCCCTCCAGTGAGTAGGCTGGGGAGGGTAGGTGCAAGAAGATGGGAGGGGACAGAGCCAGGATAGCTGACCCAAACTGGCCAAAGGATTATTCCATACCATATAATATCATGCTCAGCAATAAAAATTGGGGGTGGGGCTGTCTTCCAAGGTAGTCATTGTAGCTGTTGTTCAGAGACTGGCCAGGCATCAGTCTGCTTGTGGGAGGTGGTGAGCGATTGCCTTTGCATCACTTTGTATTTTGCCCGTCACTTATTAAACATCTTTATTTCAATCCAAAAGTTTTCTTACTTTTGCTCTTCCTATTTTCTCCTCTGTCCTGTCTGGGGGAGAGTGAGCCAGCAGCTGTGTGGGTACTTAGCTGTTGGCCAGGGCCAAGACATCACATCCATCCAATTAGCTTTTCATAGCAGATATCACAGACAGACATTTCAGAGCTGAAGTTCCAACTCTAGTCTTTTGCTCCGTTGATAATGCAACAATGTACTGAAAACGGCACCTCCAAGACAAGAAGGTCTTTAAATACACCCAAAGGAAAAGTGAGGTAGAAAGAAGCAGTGAAGAATTATAGCTACTGGTGACAACCAAGACAGCTGTTATTTCCTTGAGGAAAGGAGACTGTAGGAGGTGCAGCAGAGCCTGCTGTTCCCAGCCTGGAATAAGCAATGCAAAAAAGGAATCTACTCCCAGAGGCAAACACAGAAGAAAGCTCTCTGTGAACACCAGTTTCTAGGCTGTTTGACAGGACAGCTTCACATCTCCCACAATCATCTTGGAGAGACTTGGGTTATATCTGTGGGAGCAGGAAGTGGGATCTCCTCCAACCATCACCTGTTACTTTCCAGCTCAGAGTGACTCCCTTCTATCCAGGACAACACCCAGAAATGCCCACTAGTGAAACGGGTGAAATGGCTAAAGAATCCTGGATGCTCAGTGCAAGCCATCCACAGGTATACCATGGCCAGAAAAAACAGAAGCTGGGTGCAGCTGGGCTTCCATCTGAAAGGACTAGGAGGGCCCTTATGTAAAGGTATCTGTTGCTGTGAAAACACTGACAGCAGTAAAAACTCCATATCTGAAATAAATCTGACCCACAGGAAAGCGCTGAAGAGGAAGAACATTTGTGCTGAAGCAATGTAAGTTGGTGACTAATAACCACCATGAAGCTGATGCCTCCACGCATTCAGACAGACTGCAATCAAAGCATTATCAGGAGCTGTCAAACTCATTCCTGAACAGTGGTGAGATCTCCCTGTTAGAGATGGATGGCAGAAAATGTGTACCCAGGGAGACAACTCCTGAAGCTTCAGAGGTGTCTCTGCTTTGCTTACTTGCTAGTAGGGGTGAACTGTTCTCTGTAACTATTCAGAATGAAGTGCAAATAAAACCAAGTAATCATGCAATACTCCCCTTAAAAATATAGGATATTTAGTGACCTGTCCAATCATTTGAAGCTACAGACACCACGCTGCCCTGGACAAAGGACAAGAATCTCTAACGTGACTGACTGGGATGTGCAAGTATAATCATTCTAAGAATAATGAAAAGCTTGTCAGATTTTTAGTCTTCAGAACTTCAGTATGTTGGACACACTGTGGATGGGGAGGTGGCAGAGGATTGTCCAGCTGTGGCTTCAAAATGAAAAATCAACTAGAAAATTCATTATTTCCCTGCCCTTTAAATAATCTGGTTCCATCACATAGTTTCCCTTATACAGAAACACAACATGTGTGCCCTGAACGCACTTAGCTGCAGGCACTGTGAAAAAGGGTGCTTAAGGAAGCACTCCTAGGAAGTTAAAATTCTGTCTCCCCACAGCTAGATGGTTCTGGATAAAGAAAATCATTCTTACCTGTACTCAATTGCTGCCTGGAACTCCTGCTGACTAATCACCTTTCTCTTAAATTTGTTGGTTTTTATGAGAAAAATGTAAAAAAGACAAAATAATACAAAGAAAACACAGTTTCATACACATTGAAAACAAATGAGCCCTAGGTTAGTAAAGGATTGACCTATTTTAACCAGAGATTCCATCACTTGGAGAAAGGGTCCGATTCCATTTCAAGTATGTTGCCTACCCTATATGGTAAGTGGAAAATTGTCTCCCTTCCCCCTCCCAGTATACAGCTCCAGCCCACACTGTACAGGAATGGCATAAGACTTAACGGAGTTTACAAAAATACTGCCTTATATAAACAACACATCAGAGATCTCAAACAACCAACTGAGCAGAGTAGTGAATCATTTAGGACACTTTGCTGGCATGTTTCAAACTAAACATTTACTTCTGAACTGGTCCTCTGTGACCAGAACTCCTCCAGAATAAAGGCTACTGCACTGAGAAACACCCCAGTCTCCAGTTAAGAAGCATTAGCAAAAAAATATATAGCATGAGATCCACACTCAATTTTTGCTAACACTGCCAAACCCCAACTGCAGGTCAGACACAGCATTCTGCAAAGATGAGAGCAAGCATCATTCTGGGGTCCAGCGGCTAGCGTTTCTGGTGACCGAGGGGCAGAAGTAGGCAGTGAATGGAGCATGCCAGACACCCACCAGCTGACAGTTAGCCAGATGCCAAGGTTTCTAAGCTACCAGGGATTCTCTTCCACAAGGGATATTTCCACCTGGCTCCTTCAACCATTTATCTGTCAGCTTCATATTGCAGGAGGAGTGCAAAGGTGATAAGGACTGAGGATTTCTGCACTGATCACTGCTTGTGGTTTGTCCGCCTCCGTAAGGGATTGAGAACACACTGATGGATGAGGCTCTGCAGAGGAACTCACAGTAACCAAAAAAAAAAAAAAAAAGGAAAAAAGAAAACCCGGAAGATCCACCCTAGTATCCAAACACCTAGGATCTATAAAAGCCACCTAATGAAAGAAGGCTGATTGTCATGTGCAAACGTCCCTTCCTGAAATGAACTTGGTGATGCTGCCACTTTCCATACAATGGAGCCCACGAATTCTCAGCAACTCTCCTTTCACACTGCAGGACTGGTGCAGGCAGGAAACTGGTGTGCAATTCACCTGTCCAAATGCAAATATTCACAGAGTCCCTATCTACATGTCAACTAGCTAACTATAATGCAGGGATACAGACATTTCTAATGCATGATTTTTTGACACACCTCAGAAGGTGCCCATGTAGTAGCATCAAATTGTGGGATCCTGTCCAAAGACTACTATCTTTGGAAAAAGATCCCTCTCCTCTATCACAGGTGATTTTTCTGTGTTTCGAATTTCAGACTTCAGCAGTTTACACTCACAAAGGGCTCACAAATTAAACAAAATAAATGTGATTGGACAGATGCTTACTAGAACGTGGCCAAGAGTGAAATGAAATCAGACTGAACTAAGTTTGCCAACTTGGCTTCAACTGCAGTTACACCAGATGCTGGACTGATTCTCCCATCTCCCATTTCTCTGTGAAATCTATGAAAGAAAAGACACAATCAGATTTTACTTGTTTCCACTTTTTTCAACCCACATCCTCAAGTTCTGAGACTACAAGTAAAACTGATCTGGTTTTTATCTTCCATTAGAACTGTTGTCTGCAGCAAATGCTGATGTGGTGGAATCAAATACTACCCAACCAAAAACCTGGGCTACATAGAGAGTAATATGATCACTTCTAGTCAACCAGGTCCTCCTGACACCCTGGCTGAGGTGTGAATACTGCTTGTGCAAATCAGCATCCCAGACAGGCAATGGTAGAAATCTCTCCTCTCTCTCTGTTATCGGGAGCCTGGGAAATGAAGCCAAATGATCCCAGAACTGAAGAGCAAACCAAGTGGAAAGGAAGGTTAAACAAGCACTTTTACTGGTTCTCTGTCTTCCTCCAAATGGGCCCAGAGTTATGGCCTGATTATTGTTCACAACACAAACACAAAAGTCCTCACCTTTAAAGCTCAGCTTGAGGTTGCAGGCCTGAATGTTAGAAAAGGGTTTCTCCAACAGAAACCAAAGTATTCACTCCTGAAGGCAGGGGGAGCCAATGAACAGCCTCACAGCTCCACTGTTACAGCCACTTCCCAAAGTGAAATCACACTTCTAAAAATCATTAATTAACTCAAATATTTTGATAGATGGTTTGATTTATCATTCATGAACTGCCTGCATAAGCAAGTCACTGCAAACCTCTGCACACCATACAACAATCTGTTGAGCTGCTGACAGGATTAATGACTACAGTTGCTTTTATTTATCACTGTACAACATTAGTCGAGTCACAGCGTTATTGATCCGTTCTGCCTTTATTTACATTTTTTAGGGTTGGGTTTTTTTTGGTACTAGTCAGAAAGTGAGCAGTTTCTTTTCTTTGAAAGGGAGCCATCACTTGTGTTCTCTAAGGCATGTTGATAGCTAAATCAAAACCCCACACAGTCGGGGCAGTATGTCCGAGGCAAAGAAATTGAAGGCAAGGATTTTAAAATCAGTATCGAAAAGTGAAACATGAATATCACATATAAAGATATGAACATTAAGATGAGAATCAATGCTTAACATTGTAACATGTTTTGTGAAGTGAAGCAGTGGGTTTTCTGAATCACATACCACAAGCCCATTTACTTCAGTAGGGCCATGAAATCAGCCCAGATGTGGCTGTTATGTTCCAGAACAGAGCCCTAAACACAGCTCTTACAGCTGCCAGGGATATCCGCAGATGTGCAAGGGTTCAGGGCTATGCATGCTCCAAATCTAGCAGGAATGTACTGCATTAGGGCTAGGAAATGCCCCTCGATGGCACTTCCCTCTAGTTCTGATGGAAATATCAGATTACTTCCGTTTTGCTTCCACACTGGCTCACAGATTAGCTATGGAAAAAAAGTCCGAGACACCTCTATGCATTCTGTACTGAAACAAGAGTAATTTTGGATGGCTGTAGCTTTCTATACAACTTGATCTCAAGTACTTGTAAGTAAGGAATTTAATAATTCTATGTAATAATAAGAAAAATAACAAAGTTACAAAAATATGAATTACTGATGGAAATTCCTTCCTCTGCATCTCCCCTGCACACTGAAACACAAACAAGCATGCCAGAAAGTATGATTTCTGGGTCACAAGATGCTTTGCACAGCCACGAGGACACTACCAGTCCTAAAAAACAACAGACTTATTAGCTATATTCTGTTGCTACAAAGTGAACTGCTAGTGAAGACACGAGGGCACATTTCAACTGGCTGAAGCACTGTATGAATTGAGAGGATGAAACAATTCATGTATTCACATACTGCTGCTTTCCTGGTTGTATTTTCTTAACGTTTTGCTGGATTTTATCACTGACTTTTACATTTTTCCCGAATCTCAACAGCAGAGGGCAGCACTATAGCCTGGTTCAGCCTGACACCAGCCTCTGAAAAAAGACCCCATACGGATTTTTCTGCTGTTTATCAGAAAGGTTATTCCAGGATACTTCTCTTGCACTGGGCATAGGCCCAGCAGTTAGAGGCCCTGTCTGCTTAGCAGGTATCTCCAGCTTCCCAAGTCACCCCAGCTATGGAAGGCCATGGATCCTGGCTCTGTCCCAGGCTGACCTATTCAGGGGAAAATTAATCCTGCTTCAGAAGGCCAATGCTAAAATAAACCCACGCTTGCTGGAGAGTGGAGAGGTGGCAGGGAAAAGCAGCCTATGTAAATGCGTGCTTCTCATCCCCTGCTATAACCAACCTCCTCCCACTCCCATTACTACCGCTCAAAGCTGAGAACAACCTCCCCTGCTGAGCAGTGCCCAGTAGGAGAAAGTGCACAGCTTTACGGTAGTTTTCCCAAAAGCCGTGTCAATGGGATCTCTTCTCTGGAAGTGAGGGTGCTTTAGAATTAGAGGAAAAAGGGGAAGAGAAGAGTGCTTTGCTTAAGGTTTTTTGGTTTTTATCTTGTTTTGCAGAGGTGAGGGGCAGAACAGGAGACAAAAGTGCATAATAATAAGCTGCTGGATACCAGGGACACTGCTGCCTCACAACTTTTCATTCTTTTAGCTCTTCCTGCCTGTGGATTATTACCAGTGAACGAGAAAGCCTGCAACTTCAAAAATGCGACACAAAAATGAAGCGTGGCATTGATGGAAATGCATGGAAGCCACAGAGACTATTTTCAGTTACATAAAGATCCATCTATTGTACTTGAACTGTTACTTCTGACCTGAGTCACTGGTCTAGTTCCACGTACAGGAAATGGGTGCCAGCCTACAACACTGTAACATCTGAAAGGAAAGGCAAATAACATACAAGCAGCAGACTCATACAGCTTGTGGGTGACCCCTCTGTCACTGTCATCCTGGAAGTAACTCATAAGGTCCAGATAATTTATCCCAGTCTGACTATTTCAAGACTGTTTCATGTCTGGATGATTGTTCCCATGATCTTCATTTTCCCCACTATATATACTCAGAACATCCCCTCTCTTTTTTTCCCATTATAGTTGTATGGAAGATAGAGAATAGCTCAGTTTCTTCCATTACGGCATCCTACTATAAATGAGAAGAAATTAAATGGAGCAAAAGGACAATTCTTTCTACAGTGTTGATCTGTAAGACACTTTTACAGCATATATTCATTCATACCTACCTATAATACAACTGTACATACTATATATATTAATTTCAAGTAATATAGCAACATTTAAGAATGTATATTAATACAGTATCTTCCTTTCTTTCTTACAACTTATAAGAAAGTATTAAAAGGTCTCTTTTCCCATGCAGTCAGAAACTGGCAGTCATTCTCTAGGAATGAATGAAATACACACTGGGTTTTTGTCAAGCTGAGGTAACATACCACATAATCTAATTATTTCCTGACTTCTGCTTCCGTCCCCATCATTTCTTCCCTTTCATATCCTGTATGTCAGCTCAGCTGGGCAAATTCAAATCCAAAGGAATTTCTGGAACTGGGACTTGAACTGGATCTTTTCCAGAGTGAATTCTGAAGCAGTAAAATACCCCATCAAGGGACATAACAGATTTGACATCACTTGCTATTTTAAATCAATCTCGGATCTCTTCTTCAAAGATACCTCTTGCCTAGTTTAAACATGAAGCTTTGAGTTGGACTCACAAGCCTTTGGCAGATGCTATATCCTATATTGAAAAGGTTAGACTACACAGATAGAGTAGCACTTTCTAACTGTCAGACCCATGGAGAGAAGCAGAAGCTACTTATACCTTTGCTTTGCTGTTTCTTTCAGCTGTCCATCAACTGGCCACGCAGTCATCATGACTGTCCACAGGTCTGCAGCTGACTGGATCAAGTCATACAAGAACTAGCAGGGTCACAAACTACTGCATATAATTCTTCAGCTTGACAATGGTTTTGTCTTGCAGTTTCAGCCTGTTACGGTGCAGAAGTGGAAACATCTGTTCTTACCTGCATTCTCCTCAGTGATACAGACACTAAGGGCATGAAAATGACTTACCAACAGTCGTCTATACAGGATTAATGTCCTAAAATAACAGACATTCCAGTTTATTACACGAAACTTTTGATTAAGTTAGCAAAAGTTACAGAGAAAGACCAGATCACTGCAAACAAAAAGGCTCAGCAATACCACCCACAGACAGAATGAAGACCACATCTGCTAAATATCAGACTAATTAAGCTAAATTACGAAACTATGAGGCTAAATATCACAGACTAACAAACCAGAATCGATCCATCAGAAACTATGCCCAACCAACAAGCAAAGCCTACAGAGGATGTTAAAGCTACAGAGTTATTAAAACTTTTTAAGATCCTTAGCCTAACATAATTTAAGATAGAGGCCAGAGTGGAGAGAAAGGAACAAATCTCTGTCACAGTGGTCTCAAGACAAACAATGCCAAGAATAATCAAAGAAAGGTGCCCATTAGGACACGCGCACCTTTGTCTTCTTTAGCTCTGTCCCAGACATCACTGGGTGGTTCCTCCATTATCCGCACCCTCAAGCACTTTCTTCCTAGCCTCCACCCCTTTCCCTCTCTCTCTGTTTTGTCTAGTTTCTGTTTCTCCTGGCTTTTTTCCATTTTTTCCCCTCTGGATTTTGTTCACAAGGCAGAAGGAATAAACTCTGACATCTCAAGACTGTCTCACCACTTTTCTCTCCCCTCAGAGGTATAGTTATCGTCTTCAACATTGGCCTCACAGTTGTGGAGCTTTTGGCTGTTCTGCAGACCTTTCTTCCCTTCCTGCATATATGCTGGACTTGAGGATTTTTTGCTGAAATTAATACATTTCCTCGCGTATGCTTTCATGATTTGGACAACTTCTGATGAAAAAAATGCTGTTCTTGGCAAAGTCCTGATTAGCTCTGCTCCAGGTAGTTTCAGAGGAAAAGGGTTCATGAGGAAAACTCACTGGCATAACAAAGGACCCAGCGGGGAAAAAAATGAAAGTTGCCACTAGTGTGCCTATAATTTAAAAGGAATCTAGGCCCCTTATTTCACTGTCCCATTTCACCAGCCTCACCTGATCAGTTAAATCAGAATATCATATTTTCTGGAGCAATGGCCCCACTCCTTCATCTCCAACACAACCTGAAATTAGGCTGCAAACATTATACATATCTATTTTTAACAACTACCTATCTATTACTTCAACATGGGGGTATCCTGTATGCAGGGATAGGGCAAGTATATGAGCCAATACGAAAAACTGTTACATGATCAGGCATATCTGATAAGGCTAATCTCTCTATTAACAAAGCCCCTTAGCAGAGAGGCAGCTTATCTGGGAAAAAGTTAAGATTTTTGCTAGCATAATCAAAGCACCTCAAATGAAGTAAGCTGTATCATAAAAAAGAACTCTTTTGCCAATACAAACTGTATCTCCATAATGGATGGAGAGGTGCATGTGTAGCTCTGTAAGCCAGGGGTGTGATTTTTTTCCCACAGTCTTGATCAATATAGCTCTACTTTTAATAACGTGTAGTGTGGAGCTGGCCTTAATTTGCCATTTTCTTGCAAAATATAGAAAGATTAATACTTCAATTGATTATAAAAACATGTCTGGCTCAATCAATGCTATTTGAATTACAGTAACAATGTATTTGTGAACTATTCAACTAGCAGGCAGGGTAATAAGAAATTGATGATTCAGCCACTGGACAATATAATTTGTTCATTTCTCACTTATTTGAAAATAAGCTCGAATTCTATTAAAATTGTTGTAGTAATAGCTGTTGCAAGTATGTGTAACAGTGACATCTACACTTAATGCCTGCAATTGTTTCTGTAATATAAAAATATGATTACCTTGTTTTGCTATTGCAATGAAGGTTATCTGACTGAGCACAAAGCTGTGATTCAGTTAAACATATATCGTTGTCAGAAATTGTTGCAGTTTGTCCTACAATATATGAAAATAAAATTACTGTCAGCAAGAAAATTATGAACTAGTTCACAGAAGAAAGACTAGTCTCAAGTAAAATCACAAAATGAGAAACTCGACAAAATATCTGAAGACAGGAAGAGGTAACAACTTGAGCAGGAGCTAACAATATTGACACTGTTACTAAAAAGAAAATTATTATATTATAATCAGATGTATTGTCAGAAATAGAAGATGGAAACCAAATAAATCACTTAAATTATTTCACTTAATTCAAATCTGTCAACCTGAAACAATGGATTTTTAAAAGATAAAATATCCAGAACAGTAAAATTACACACAGAAGCAACTTAGCAAATAGAAACCAGAAGTAAAAATTACAAACACAAAAAGCTCAACTTCAATAATTTTCTGACACTCCAAAATTACTGCAACACAAAGGATGATAAAAAATGAATTGAGTGGAGCAAAGACCGAATACTTTCATTATCCCATTAAGACTGATATAAAAATGTTTAGAAGAGTAAGCTTGAGCAAAACAGTAAAAAAACCCCCAAACACCTAACTAAAAAAAGCTATGAGATTCCCTCATATACACTGATTTGCACCGATGTTGTATCACTGGTTTCCATGAACATAAGAAGAAAGAACAGGTCCCTACAACTCTAAGAAGAGGCAGGCAATTGAACAATACGCAAGAGTCACCAGAGCTATGGAAAGTTGAACATGAGAGCCATCACTCAGGGTATTGCAGGAATGATGAAAACAATGTTGGACTATGCAAAGAGGGCTAGCTGACCCGCTAGGCATTCTTTCAACCCAAAAGATTTTCTGAAGAAGGGCATGTTGCAAACTTCAAGTCAGAAAAATGTATTTTAATACTTTTGCTTTTTAATAGCTTTGCTTTACTAAGCTTTGAAAACAAATCAGACCTATTTTCTAGGTCATGCAACTTAGGTAGGTACATCTGAATTCTGCATTCACACAACCCAATGTTTCTCCAGTTTGGAAACAAACAAACATAAAAAACCCACTAGGTAAGCAGGAGAACTAGGTGAAGAACTCATTTTCCTGATCAGGACATAAACCACAGTTGGAACACTACTGCTGGGAGGTGTTACCCACTAGCAGCAAGAGAAACTTTTATCGTGTATTATGGAAAATATAGAGAGCTTCAGCCCATAACTTAGCTTTTCTCTGATCACATGCCTTCCCAGATGTTGTTGATACTGTTTGCAGCTGTCATACCTTCCAATAAATCTGGTCAACACCATGAGAAGCATATCTCTGGGAATGAATAGGAACATGTAGAAAAGTGAAGTACAATTTTAATTATCTCTTAGCACTGATTTCAAAAACAAAAGCAAACTACTATCTTTAGGAAGAGTAAGAGAAAAAATGACAGGAAATAGAACATTTCAAGGTAGTAACTAGGAAAATGAAGCTTTGATTATCTATCAAACATAAAGATTAGGACCCTGGAAATGCAGGCTTTTCTTGAGAAGCAAACCTTCTTGACCTTCCCTTTGCCCTGAAGGTCACAGTTTTTGAATAGCTGTTGTAGAGCAAAACAATCTCCAGATCTCATTTCTTCATGCAAAATATGTTCCAACTAGATTTTTTTAAAAAAATAATTAACTATATAAACATCAGAGATCCTCTCAGCATGTATTTTTTCGTGGAAGCATAAAAACTGAAAATCACTGAATCCAAGATGGGATATATGCTCCACCATGTAATGATGCACGTTTGGCAATGACTAAAGAAATTATTTTCTGCAGAGATCTACAGCAAAAGAAAAAGTACAATATTCCTTTCAGCTGCAAAGTAGACTTTCAAATTCTGCTTTATGCTTGTTCTGAATAAGCTTTACTGGTATTATTGGAATAAATATGATCTTGATTTTTCATATTATTGCAGTAGCTTATGTTGCCACCTTACAGTTTTGAGAAAACCTATTAACTATTAGCCCAATTCTGACACCCTTACTTAGTTCCTTTCCAGACCCTTTTCTATTGTCTTCAGAAGGTCTTGCCCATGAATAATGATTGAGTGAGGGCACAGTTCAGTGTGGATAAATTAGTTTTGTAATAACAATGAAGTAGCATGTGTAACACTATGCAGTTGTGCACTAATACTTGTGCAGAATGTTCCTAGGTAACTGAATTGTACAAATTTATGCCAGCTAACCTTTTCTGTTTGATTGAGAGCATCACAAACTACCACACATCAAACCAGACAGGAAACAGAACTTACAAAGCAATGGAAACTACTGTTCCAAGTTAGTCTTTTTGCAGCAGTTATTTAAATACAAAACCTGATTTCAGGGTGTACATTACCCCATACTTATACGCATTTGAGCAGATTCCTACTTCATCCGCTTCAGCTCTAAGCTGTGTTCCAGACAAGGACAGCAAGCTGATCCTGCTGCTGATAAAACTCTCTCCGCTTCTGGCTCAATTTCCAACAGCATACCAAGTATTTACTATACAGTCCTATAGAGAAGTGACATTAATTTCAGAGTAAAGACTGATTTCAATGCTTCAGACAAATAATGTAGCAGGAATTAGTGCTTGACTGATTTGACTCAAAGCAGTCTTGTCATACCTGACACTGCAACAGAATTAAACAAGAAACTGAGGTTCTGAAAACTCTGTGAAATAAACCTCTGATGAAGAACCAAATCCTGCAGGATCAGTGCTGGGTTTCCTTTCTCCCTGGCTCCCCATGCCCCACTCTTTCCAGTGACCTTTGCCTTCTCCTCCACTACCTCAGAGCAGCCTCTAGTGAAGTCAACCAAGCACTGAAAATTGAAAAAATGTATTAACCTTAGGTTAGTTGCTTTTACCAGGGCAATCCTTAACGTGGCAGAAGACGTTCAGTCAACACATATACTTTCGTTACTAGTTCAGTCAAAAGGGAATGTCAAAAGTATAACATGCCTGGCCACAAACCTGCATGAAGAAGCAACCAGCCAATGGAGACTAGAGAGACTCTGTCTAACCTGGTTAACCCTGCTTGCGGGCTACTCCTCCACATCTCTCACCCAGCCCTCCTGCTGCAACATATTTGTGTACTCCTCTAGTTTTCCCTCTCCACCTAGCCTCGTTTTCTCCCTCCCTTTTTATTCCTTCAGCTGCTCCTTCTTGTTTCTTAAACAACCTACCTGAGGCACTGAGCCCTACCTCTTACTCTGCCACCTTTTTGCCCTTAGTGACTTTTGCAGCACCTCCACCTCTCCATCCCCACTCTCTCGAGACTTTACCATGGCTCAATCAGCCCTTCTTGCATTCCCGTTCTGCCCATCTGCCCATTCCACTCCCCTTCCTTCTCTTCACTTGCTGCCACTAGAAGATACATTTCAAATACTTCCCACAGGCCTATTATATCTCAATGGCCACAGGCCCTGGATCCCCTTGTCTGACTCTCCCTCCGCAGCTTCAGTCTCTTACAGAGACCTCCGTTTCTCATCCCATCCCACCCCTTATTCTCACACTGGGGTTGCCCTCACCATCCCTGTCTCTTTTTATCTGCTTTTGAGCAATATCTCAGCTCTTTTCCCCTCTGAAGAATTGTCAGCCAGACAGCTAGCTCCTCCTTATCAGCTTTCCTCTGTGATTTCAACTGACTCTCTTCCTTTCCTCACAATTTCTCACACTCATCCTCATGAAGCTTCCAAGCTTCAGGCTGATGTCCTTGATGACACCCTATAGCAAACACCCATATGTCTCCTTGCCCTGGTCCATTCATTTCACCTGCACCCCTCACTCAGTGTCCTACTCCCTGGAAGAGCCATTCCTTTGATGTAGTCTGCAGCAACCATTGCTTTACCCCTGATCTCTGTTGTCCTGTCCTTCCTCTCTGACGCGCTCCCTCGCCAGCCATGTCCTTGCTCATGTCCTCTCATTTGCTCTTTCCACGATTTTCATCTCATCAGACTGATAAAATCCCATCTAACCTCAGCCCTCTCCCTCCTGCTTTATCTTTCTTCTCTAGTACAGATTTGATTGTAGATTCTCTCTGTTTCTGACTCTCCACTCCTGTCTCATGAAGTCTGGTTGCCAAACACATACCTCAGTCTGCCTTCAGCTTCAATTTCCTGGTTGGCCTGTCATCAGGTTTACTTCATCCACAACCATTTAATTGTCTCCCCTTCCAGTTGTGCCATTCTCCTAACTTTTCCTCCTACTTTTCCAAGTTAACTGAAGACCTGCTGGCCTTTCACCACTTTTAATGCACTTCTCAAATGCTCTGTTCCTGAACATCTTCTGCACAAATCCTTGCCAGAGGAAATATTAATAAGGTACTGCCCACTTCCTGCATGTCTATTCGTTGTGTCACATGTTCGGTATTTTTTTCTTTCCTGCTTTTATACCCCATGTTTGTCCTGTTACAACTTAACTTCTGATGTGTTTCATATCCATTTTCATCCACTTCCTCAGTTTTCTTCTGAAATTTTGAGCTTCCTGCAACTCTTTGTCCTCACATTACAGACACGCTCCAATATACCCTATGTTGACTCCCACCGCTATTTCCAGCACTAACACTTCCCTCCTCAACGTGCTGCTTAATACTTACTGTCCAGTTTTCCTCCTTTCCAGCTCAGTGTAGGCTCTCAAGCCAGGTAACACCAATACCCAGCTAAAATTACCCTTGCTAATATTTGCCCAAGACAAAACTCAAAACCCACACTCCTTTATTCTTTTTTGATTATCTTTGTCACTACCAACGCTGTTATTTCTCCTCAACTCTCATCCTCATTCAGCCTCTTTGGGCTCTCTTACTCTCCTCTTCCTGATCACAAACATAAACCAACCTTACACAAGGAGAATTTACTACAGCCCTACAAATCTTTCCTGAAAAAACCCACATATTTTTTCTTGGCATCTTGTCAATATACTGTCTGTGCTGGGGGCCAGGATAGTCTGACTGACTCCTTGTGCTCCCCCTTGTGTCTGCTGTCAGACTCAAACCCCTGACTTTTGAGAAAAAGCTTTTATTTTGTGTCTGGCCTATCCTCAACACTAGGGTTCCCAGTGTCTTGGAAATGCAAATAAACAAGGGTACACACTAGTTTGGAAAAGTTGCTCTGTAATGTTTCAAGCTGGCTATTCACACATCAAAGCACAATGTAGCCAGTCACTAACCTCTTTTGAAAATGTAGATCTAGGTTACTATTTTTAGCTCATAATTTTTAGGAACAAATTCCAGTGTCTTTATGCTATGTCAGCAGTACAGAGCACCCACAAACTCAGCCTAGAAAGCCAGCTAATCCTTCCCAAGCTGCAAAGATCTAAGGAAGATGAGGCTTAAAAGCTGCCTTTCAATAATTCAGAAAGGAAAGCTTGCATTTTCAGAACTGTTTTAACCATTTCTCTATGAAACTATCAGTAACTGTTCTGCATATAGAACACCAAACACGAACTAACTGTATGAAAAGCCAAAGTTCCTTTCACTTTTTTTAAATTACATTTCCAGCTAGTGGAAATGCTCATCTTCAAGTTTGGTGGTACTGGTGGAGTTAGCAATAAGTTCCTTACAGGATACATTTGAACTCCTACAGTAAGCAGGAGTTCATAAAAAGCCTCATTATCATACATAGGAAAGATCCAAAACAGGCATTTGGAGCAAAAATCAAACAAATGAAGAATAACCCTCAGAGTAGCAGACGCATGCTCTGGTCCAGCCCTGCTTTTGTTAAAACTGTTTGGAAGCAGAGTATCTCCTGGAAATAGACATCTGGACTCAGGGAAGAGAGAGTAGATGCAGAAAATTGGCTATTCACTTTCTATGCACTGCTTTCCTTAAGTACTGGCAGTCATGGGTAAATAGAATTAGTGCTACAGAAATATCTATTAAACTAAAGAGCCTCTGTGGAGTGGGATGATGATGCACAACAAAAACTTCAAAACCTAACTGGAATTCTTATGATAAAGACTTTATTAAAATTTCATTTTTCTTTTTTTAAAGGCAGTTTAAATGAGCTAAAAATGTCATTTAAAAAAAAGAGGCAATTTAAATGAGCTAAACCAAAGATGGTGGGGGAGGGGCAGGCAAAAGACCCTTTCAGGCTAGACACCCCCACCACAGTCTCACTCCAGGCCCCCCACTGCCCTCTCTCCCCAGTAGCATCCCACTGCCACTCTCCCACCTCTCACTCACCATACACCAGTCAGCGGGGCACTGGCTGACACCTGAGTGCACACACTGAGGAGACCTTATCAGTCTGGACAGTTGGGCAGCAACTGTGAACAACACCATCCCACGGATCTGTATGAAACCAGCAGTAGAAGACCTGAGACGTTAAAGGGATATTTACTTTCCTGTGAAAAGAGGAGACACCAGACCTGGTGAGTGAAGTATGATGAAGAAAAAGGAAAGGTCAAGGGTACCAGGCAGCTACATACGTGAAACAATACTCCCCTCAACTTACAGTCTAATTCTAGGGATCCCCTATGCTTCCTGCTTGCACCTGCTTTTGGTCCTTGCTCAGGGAACAGGTGTCTTCAGGGGGGCTCTCTTCCCCTTTCTTGGAAGCTGGGGAAAGACTCCATCTGCTCAGGATGGCCAAGGTGCAAAGGGTGCTCCTGGAAGTTAAAGCTGTCGTCCACTTCCCAGAGCCGAGATTCATGAGAAGAGACCTCTACCTCAACAGACCTAAGAGCGGCAGAGGGCAGGAGAGACAGGGGATCAAATTTACAGTCTCATTGACTCGTGCTAACAAACACGTCAGTGAGAAGAGATTTGCTGTCCTGAAGAGAATGTCTCTTCATGGAACAGCCAATCTTTTAGCACCTACATTAAGATGAATCCTATTTCCATTATTGATACCATATTACCAAATCAAAGCAGACCCCATTACCCTATGCATTCCTCAGCATAACATTGTCCTAGAGGCACATCTTAACGCCTTTTTAAGGCAAACTCCTAGGTATGTATCTACAACTTGCTGTATTGGCTTTCACGTAATTATTCCATGCAACAAAGTCACCTGACAGTGAATCATAAGCTCTTGCTTTCTTATGGGTGTCAGCCAGAAAGAACAGATGAGAAACAGGGAAACTACTGAGGGAACCATGTAATCTTCATTTGAGACTTGAACGTTTCCCTAAGAACCAGACAGTGAATGAAGGCAAGGTTTCACTACAGCCTTTACTCTTCTTTCACATCTGGTGCAAGTCAAGCAACTTAAGCGTGCCTGGGCATGTGCTGCTTGGAGTCTCTTCCCCTCCCTCCTTCAGAGGGGACTGACTGTGACTCTTGTGAGGGTCTGACCTTGCAGGGTTGAAATGAGGGTACAATGCAGGAAGGCATGTTGTCTCCTCTTCGGGAAAGCCAGGTCCTGGAGCATGCCGGGTTATTTAAAGACCTCAATGCATGCAAGTTCACAGAGTGTATCAAAACATGAAGCAGCTCACTTTGTCCTTGACTCAGAGAGATCTAGCCCATTTCACGTCACTGATGCTCATGAACATCGCACTATTGCACCACCTTCCAAATTGACAGGGCACCCGTGGTGACCTTTGTTGTAGGGCACACCAGGGCACCTGCCCAGCACCCATGTTCCCCTCAGCCTTCATGGTGTGAATCCATGCACACAAAGTCAAGGCTTAAAGCACTCTTGCTTCAACAAGTTGACCGGTCACCACACCCGGACCTCTCTGGGCAAGCTTTCAGCCCCCAGCGCCAGCCTCTGGCCTGCACGAAACAGTTAATGTTGCCCGAGGTACTCCTGCCAGCTTCCTTAGTCCCCTCCTGTGCCTCCCGGGAGCTATTAATACAGCAGGCACATGCTCTGACATAGCGTTCCCCGGCAGCGACCAGATAACTTTAATTTGCCCTTTAAACGTCCCGAACCCAGTGGCCCTCGCGGTCCCTCCACAGGGGAACATGGCGGCGCTGCCCCGCGCCCCCCGACGGGGGCGGGCTCGGGGGGGTCCCAGCCAATGTCCGTGCCCCGGGGGGACACCTCCTCCTATCGCGAGAGGCCGCGGGGTATAAGAGGGACGGCGCGGGGGCCGAGGGCCATTTGGCCGGCGGTACGCGGGGGCGGGCCGGGTGGGGAGGTGCGCGGCTCGTTGGCTCTCTCCGGGCAGGGGGTGTCGGACCGGCTCCCAGCATGGTGACAAGCGCTCAGCTTCCTCAAGGATTTTTTGGCCGGCGGGGTCGCTGCCGCTATCTCCAAGACGGCTGTCGCCCCCATCGAGAGAGTGAAGTTGCTGCTGCAGGTGAGGAGGAGGAGGCGGCGGGGGGCGGCGGTGGTCCCGCTGGCGGCGGCGGCGGCGGGAGCTCGGTGGGGCTGCGGGAGCTCGGCGGGGCTGCGCCACAGGTGGGTGCCGGCGCGGCGGGCGCTGACCGGCGTGACTAAATATGGGAAGGAGCTCGGCCGGCTCCGGTTACGCGGGAGCTGGCCGGGCCCTTCAGCACCGCCTCGGGATAGCGAGAGCTGGGCCAGGCCGTGGGGCAGGCCCCGTCCCTGCCCTTCAGTGGGCCGCCGTGCGGGGTCACCCCTGCAGTGTTCCTCTTTCTACTCTCCCACCCCTCCTCCTTCTCCTCCATACAGGTCCAGCATGCTAGCAAACAGATCACAGCAGAGAAGCAGTACAAGGGCATCATCGACTGCATAGTCCGCATCCCCAAGGAGCAAGGCATCATCTCCTTCTGGAGAGGCAACCTGGCCAACGTCATCCGGTACTTCCCCACCCAGGCCCTCAACTTCGCCTTCAAGGACAAGTACAAGCAGATCTTCCTGGGGGGAGTGGACAGGCGCAAGCAGTTCTGGCGCTACTTCGCAGGGAACCTGGCATCTGGTGGCGCTGCAGGAGCCACCTCCCTCTGCTTTGTCTACCCACTGGATTTCGCCAGGACCCGGCTGGCGGCTGATGTGGGCAAAGGAGTCAGCGAGAGGGAGTTCACTGGGCTGGGCGACTGCATCATCAAGATCTTCAAGTCTGATGGCTTGAAGGGCCTGTACCAAGGATTCAGTGTGTCTGTCCAGGGCATCATCATCTACAGAGCAGCCTATTTTGGTGTTTATGACACGGCCAAGGGTAAGAAGTGCATGGAGAAGTGACTGCAAGGGAAGATCCATCCAGTAAAGACACTCTAGGGTACTTGGCAGTACAAGGACAAGCAGGGCTTGGCTCAGTACCAGTTCACGGTGCTAGTGCTAGAATATGCACAGGTGTTTCTGAAATGCATTTTTACCTCCCTCAACTTGCTGCTGAGCAGAAGCCTTGGGTTTTCAGACGCTTTCCAGTTTCTTTGTCTTAAGGCTTGTACAGATGGGCTTGTATAGTAGCTTGTTACTCATTGCAGCTCATGACGCAAGCCTAGGAGGGCTCTGCAGGAGAGACCTTTTGGTCAGGGAGCATGAAGAGAGCTTAGATCCCAAAATCCAACAGTCCTGTAAATTTGTTTCACTCATAGTACCTGCTTATAGTCAAGTATGGATGTAGGGAGAAGTTGCAGGGTGGCTTGAGTTGACTTGATTGAGTGGCTCCTGAGGTTGGTGGGTGATTGTTCCTTCCACAGCCATCTTTCCTGCAACCCTTTCCCTCTGTACTGACACTGCTCATTTGTTTTTGATGACAGGTATGTTGCCTGATCCAAAGAATGTACATATCGTAGTGAGCTGGATGATTGCCCAGAGTGTCACTGCAGTAGCAGGGCTGGTTTCTTACCCTTTTGATACTGTGCGACGTAGGATGATGATGCAGTCTGGCCGAAAGGGAGGTAAGAATAAGTGCTCCTATGGTGTTCTGGCAGCAGAAACCCTCTTTTCATTGAGGTATGATGGGAGATGCTGGGTATTTTTTGTCTTATGGAAAACTAATGACCTTATTGGAATCCTTAAAAAAAAAAAAGCTACAGAAACACATTGCTGGTTATTTCTGTCGTGTTCACTCAGGAGGCTGAGAATTGATTTGATTTCCATGTGGAGAATTAAATTTACTTTTCATGAATTGATTACTTCATTTTAAATTCTTGGTTATACTTTGCTTATTCCTTGTTGTTTTAAATATATGAAACTTGAAACAGACTTGCTGTATAACTTCAAGCCTTCTGACCTTTATGTCTGTTTCCACAGCTGATATTATGTACAAGGGCACAATTGATTGCTGGAAGAAGATAGCTAAAGATGAAGGATCCAAAGCGTTCTTCAAAGGTGCCTGGTCGAATGTGTTGAGAGGCATGGGCGGAGCTTTTGTATTAGTACTTTATGATGAAATCAAGAAATACGTCTAAAACTTAACATCATAATATAGTTCAATTGTTCTCAGTCAACTTTCTTTAAAATATGTTATTGTGATGTAATGGACAATGAAATATTTCCTAGGGAAACAGAATAAAACTTTTAAGTAACATATCTGGTTGAGATGAGGATGCATTAATTTAAAAATTGTCCACTACATCACAGTTGCATTTTGTATGAAAATTCTTCCAACATTTGTATTGGAATCTATGTATATATTATACTTCAAATTTTAGGTAATACATTTTGTCTAGAAACAAGACTTAGGTGATCTATATCTAGTTTAAAATCTAATATTGTGAACTCTTAATAGAATGAGATCTTCAGAAATACCTATTGTACTAAGTCATGTCTCTAGCTACCCAACAGTGTGATGACATTTATAACAAATTAAAATCATGTTTTCTTCTGAAGATGTATTTTTTTAATATGATATTAAGCAAAAAGTATGTCTGAAAATAAACTATACTAAAGCACCAGGCTGAGTTCCTAACTGCAGCTTCTTCACTGACAAATTATACAATCATATGGTTGAAACCATAATCTGGTTTTTCAAGCATACTTTGTAGAATATGGAAATAGTGTTTCAAAAATTCCCTGTATTGTCACAAAGCAAAAAGTTGTTTGCTCTGATGTTCAATTGAACTAAAACTGAAATAATGAAATAAATTAATACATTAATGAACTTTTCCTGTTGTTTTCAGTACACTGAACACATTACAAGTACATGTCCTTTAAAGTGATGTGCTAATCAGCAAACTATTAGTGATTTTCTGTTACTGCCTAAGCCTCTTGAAAGTGTTTCAGCAGAGCTTTAGGTAGGTAGAATGGTGATTGATAATTCTACAATAGCAAAACCAAGTGGATTCAGATTGAGGGTACTGCAGCTGGTTGTCTTACAGATAAACTACCCTGTAGTCTTGGATGCTTTGATAATCATTATATTACCCTTAACTTGGAAGTAAGCGTGTCTTCATTTGATAGTGAAGTCATTGCTGCTTATTTTACTTGAAAAGTATTCTAGAATGGAATACTTTTTGGAGTTATTTTAATAATTCTACTTCCAACTACACCATTATTAACCACTTGAGCTATTAATTACCACAGGTCAGAACATGCTCAATACAGAGTTTTTAAACTTTAGATGCTGCATGGTTGTGAACTCACTGAAGAACGGGCTCTCTAATTAGGCAAAGGAGGGAAAGGGAGTTGTGTCCATTTCAGTGGTTCAGTTAGACTAGATACAAACAAATGTTTGTATGTATCCACCTAGGAAAAGGGGTAAGTCTAAACAAGTAATAAATAAGCTTTTATTTCAGCTACATCTTATTTCATATGTAAAAGTATGATTGCAGATTTTTTTGATTAAAAATTCTGGAGTGCCTGTCAGTTCTAGTGCCCTAGGGTGGAAAAAAAACCCCCACAACTGTGGAAACATAAACATTGGAATTGCACTAGCTGTACTTGAAGGTAAAAGGCTGTCTAGTTACTTACAGGGCTGGCAATTTCCACATTGACTATCAACTGCAGAGTAGATGATGCCTGGGCTAGTAGAACTGATGAGTGAACCATATTGCTTTAGTGAAGGGGTTATCACTGCCTGAGATGGGACATTCTTGCAGGCACTGTGACTGCTGTAAGCTGCCTTTCCCTGACACCTGGTCTCACACCATTGCTTGTGTGAAAGCTGGAGCAATTAATATGCAAAAGCAAGCTGATGCAAAGAGTATTATCCATTGTTTTGTGAAAATAGAATTCTCTGGAGTATAAATGGAACAAGCCTCCCCAAAATAATGTATTTGTGGACACTATCTTGGTTAACATTGCGTGTGACTATTGCAACTATCCAGTTACTCTCATGGACTGGGAGCACACTTAATCTATGATTTTCATAATTGAGTATGCAGATGAGAACTCTGGATTGACCAGTAAATGGAGAGCTAAGAGATTCACGTTTTTATCAGTTCCAAGTTCTGTGCTTTGGCTTTCAGTCATCCCTTTCCTATATGTGAAATTAATTTATCATCAGGTGCAGGTAGTCCTAGCTCTCTGCCATTTAGCATCTGCTACAGATTCAGACCAGCAGCTCCATTCTCCCTGAAGGCAGGTACAAACTAGTAAAGGAGTATCTGGAAGCAACGTCTATCCACCTGAAGAACTGAAGCATTTGGGAAAAAAATGGTCTCATGAAGATAGTGTCTCTTTCAACCTGGCCTGATTGTTTCACCTCCCTTCTTTCATGGTCACTATGTTAAACACTTGCTTTTCTAGATACCTGGTCTGTTTTCTTCCCAGTAGTAAATGAGCAGGGTTGCAACCTATTGAACCATAAGTTTATGAAGAAAATCTTTTTACTGTTTTTCAAAGTACTTAACTGTATTAGTCTTCGTTAAAAGCTTTACCTGCCTGCTTCTGCCCTTTCTTTTCCCTTTCTCCTTCCTCCACACATTCCTAATGGCTCCTTATGAGAAGCCTGCTAACAAACTGCAACTATTCATTTCACATTTACCTCACTGACAAGGTTGCATATGGCATTTGGATGTTTTAGAGAAGATCCAAGTTGGCTACAAGGATAACCAGAGGCAATGACAGATGATAATACACAGAGGTATCAAACCTTGGGGGGAATTGTCTGTGTGAATGAACACTAATAGAATTAAGAGGAAGCAAAAGAAACTTCAGGTGAGTGTAAATAGAAGAAGTTATTATATTCCAGAAAAAAAAAGAAAAAGGGAAAAAACAAAGGGGGGGTGTAAAGGCTATTAGAAAGGAGAATGAGGAGTATCAATGCAGGAAAATTTTCCCAGGGGGAAGAGACAGTGGAATAATACATTCTGAAAACACTTTCAGGTAAACAGCTTTTTATTTCTGCTGGAATGCTTATGCACATGCACACCCTGTGGCAGATTCCAGGCAGTAGTCTCCACGAAGATACTTGGGGTCAGAGTTTGAAACTGTCAATGAAATAACCATTCACCTGGAAGCAGCTCTGCACCAAGTCCATGGCACTCAGCTTAGTACTTGCTGAAAGCGTAACCTGAAATCCAGCCATCAGCTCTGCAAAGCTGGAAAATAGATGACTGTGCAGATAGTCTCCAATTGCTGCTTGAACTCCAGTCAAATGAACCCTGGTTGTCACAGACAATTGATACCACTGCCCCAATCCTTTTGCACCTTTGCAATAGTTGGTTACAGACAGTAACTCGGCAAAAGTCTGCATCAAAACCATTATTCCCTTATATCTCACACTTGAATACTGGGAAGCCTGCCCTGAGTAGCTTGGTAATATATCCTACTAATACAGAAAGACAAAGTCGACCTACCATCCAGCATACTACCTGGGGAAAGAACTGAGGCACACTGATCTTTTGGATGAGATGAAGTTAGGAACTTTAGGTGGGTCTGAAGGATAAACCTGTCCCTGAAGAGCATAGCATACTGCAGAGGGTGGGAGGGCAAGAATCTATGACAGCAGAATGAATCTTCCGTACCTTTCTAAAGGTGAAAACCTCCACTCTCTGCCCTACACTTGTCACGGAAGAGGCAGCCATCAGTTCTTTAAAAGCCATAGGAAAGAGTTTTAGACATGGTGAGTGGCATAGCAGAAGGAAAAAACCTTGCTAAATCGTTAAAAAAAAACAGAACAACACTCCATCTGCAGGGATGCCACAGTTACAGTTATTGGATAATCTCACCTGGAGATGGAGAGTGCGACTAGCCAACCTAGGATGCCAGGGAAAGAAGCATCAAAGCAGACTCCCCTACTCATGCCCCAGGTGGCAAACCTCAGCCACCTGTGTTCCTCTTGTGAAGTCCCTCTCACTTGAAACAGGCAAAATCTCTCAATAGCATGTTCTAGTCCTAAAAGCCACTGCATGGAGAGAACTGAGACCTGTAATTTTTGTTCCAAGTTCTGACCATGTAACACAGTGGAGAGAACTATGATTTTTGTATGCAATCAGAGCTTGGAACAAAAATCATGGAGAACAGCTTTTTAGGACTCTGCAGTGAATACCACAGGTGCTCCTGTAACCAGAAGTGACAGCTAGAAGGATCACTGTTGCCAAATCCTGTCTCATTTTGGCCAGGAGAGTTACCAGGAGACATATAGCAGCTTGCTTGACCAAGGTATTAGAACCATGCATCCTGAAGACAAACCAGATCTATATCACAAGCATTAGCCAGCCCTGCTGATATCTGAAACAATACGACCTCAACATAATTTCAGTCCCGGAAGATAGCTCCAGATGCAGCTCTTTCTATGATGTTTCTCATTCATCAGGTGGAAATGACATGGTTCATCCATGACTTTGCTCAAGACTTGGAGCAGATAAACACCACAAAGATTGCACCTGATGCTCAGTGCACCTGGCTCAGAAGGTATACCACTTCGATGCAGAAGGACCCTTTTTCCACCCCCTACCCCCCATCTTCTTGTTGATATATCACAGTGGAAATATTCATCATTGCCTGCATATGATGGTCATGACTGCACAGCTAGAAGGCTTGATGTAAGTTACCTCACTGCCCTTATCTCCACCACACTGATGTGCAGGCTGTGCTCCCTGAAAAGCGCAAGCTCTCACCTACGAGATGACTCAATGAGCTGCCTAGGTTGGGAAGGCAGGAGGTTATTTTTGTCTATTGACCATGGAGAACAAGGAAAAGCACTGGGATAAAAATGTTATTGGTGACCTGTTAGAAGGAAGTATCTCAGGCTTTTTACAGGGGTTTATCCTGAAACTCATTAGATGACAATCAGGAAAATACAGTCCAATGTAAAGTCTACATACATCATGGAAGACACATAAATCCAGCCAGCCATTTGATTTAGGACAATCAGACAAACCCTCATCCGAGTGGCAGGATGACAGCAGAGATGCCTCAGGATCTTCAGTAAAGACTGCAAGCAATCTGATAGAAGACAAGCTCTGTCACAGGGGAAAGCCTATACATTCCATATGAGGAATGGCCTTGTGTGATTCTTCCAAATTAGCTTGTCTCTTAGGTTTGCCGGGATTAAAACTGAGTTCTAAAAGATTAAGTGGTCTGCTTGGGAAAATGCCCTTCACATGTCACCTATCCACACAGGGATGCATCATCACTCCCTGTTCTTCTCATATAGTCAGTGATCTGAGCTAGGGCCTTCTTTCAGACCTTCAGTATTGTAAGAAAGACTCCACAGCAGAACCCTATCCGGGAAGAAACGGAGCCCACAATAAGGCAGGGACACTTCCAGAGCTAAAACATGACAGAGGCATCACAGTCCATTTCTCACAGTAGTGAGATCAATACGCCAGTGCTGTCACCCAAACTGGCAATCCTGTCACTTCAGCAGGGAGATTGGCTCCTACCTGAAACCGTGTGTCAAACCAGTGTGGCAGTTCACTTTAAGGAGGAAGCAAAGCAGCTTGCACTTTCCTTTCAAGTAGATCTTCGGGGGGGGGAAGTAGAAGAGAACATAAAGTGGGAGCTTACAAAAAAGACAGAACACAAGTCTATTAGAAACAGGATTTTTTGCTATAAAACTCTTGATGAGATTATCTAACTTAACGAAGACCTGTCAATATGGCTTATTTTAAAAAACCCACAAAGTCACTAACAGGTAAAGTGTATCAATGAATAAACTGATTCTTTGCATTTTCCTCCACTACACGTAGTACAAAACACTTCTCTCCCATGACTTCCTTTGCACTTTAATACCAATTATAAAATTCTGAAAGAAGCCACTGCAATGACAAACAATTCATGTTAAATATTTTATTTCTTATGATTTACAAAAGTGACATACAAAATTGACAGTCTTTCATACCAAAGTTAAATAAAATAAGATGAAGCGATTAAAAGTAATCCATTTCATGAATTCCTTCACAGAAAAAAATTATTATATGAACATTCAAAAGTATTTAAACTGTGACCCTGATATTCACATTCAAGGACAAAAATCTTTAAATAGTGAATAATTTTAATTAGCACAATAGTACAAATAAATACAGCAGCACTATGCAAAAAAATTCCTTACAGTCCCCATCAATGAATAATAATTGCAATAAAAATCTGTTTGCCACAATGCTGCTTAAAGTTAAAAGTTCAAATATTGTCAAACAGCTAAATTTGATCCGCAGGTCACCAGGTGCAGAAGCTCTGCCAAACTATCACACAGGACCAAGAAAAAAGTTTGTTACGATACAGAATACCTGAAAGCCTAAGCCCTCATGCAAGCATGAGCAAAGAATAATAAACTTTCCTTTTCATAGGGCTAAGACCCAGCATTACTGAATAGAGCTTTCTTTTTTTTTTCTTTATGCATAAAACAAAGAGATTTCCTGTATCCCTCCTGGGAAGAAGCTGGGGAAGCAAGCAGGGTTCCAGCAATATCTATGGATAGTGGCATCACAGTTTATGCTCTTTATAAGACTACAGTCCTACAAAATAAGCTCACTGAAAGTTTGCCTTTACGTATAGAAATAAAGCATACCACTTACTATTTGCAATTACCAATTCCATTAAATTTTGCTCCCCTTGTAAATGGATATTGCTACTGAAGCTTATCTGACACTACTACAAATATTTGGTATGAACATGACATTAAAAAACAGATTAAGAAGCATAACAAGATTTTCTGTTTTCTACTGTCTTTCTTTTTTGGTCCTTTTTTTTTTTTTTTTTAAAGTCCTGTTTTTTTAAAGTCCTCAAAATCAGATGTTCAACTTTCCTGCAGCTCATGTTTCTATCTCCCCACCAAGAAGGGCAAGGATCTGCAAAAGCAGGGCCATGAAATATTTCCCTTGCTTAGTATTCTCTAGCTTGAGAAGTAACTAAAACTTACTCTTGCACAGAGTGAATCTGAAACTGTTGTTCACTTCAGTCTTTACTCTTGTTCAAATAGCATCAGATGCATCTTTCCGACACAAAGGTCCCAATACAATTTCCAAAATTCTTTTAAATCTGGAAGAGACACAGCCTTGAGTACAAAACAAACATTCCACACCTAGAGTGCAAGAGTGGCAGAACATTTTCTGCAGCCTCAGTATTCCAGTTAACCATGCAGGAATACACAATCTGCTTTTCACCCCTTCATGCTGCTGTAAAAAGATCCTTTCAGTCATAAGAATACGACCCACAAAGTTCAGAAGGCTTACCTAAAGCCAGGATGAAAAACAAGGACAATCTAGGAATTAAGCATATGCTTATGAGTTTAATGCAATATTTTAAAATATTATTATTTTAAAGATTTTCTTTACATCTTGCACCTATAGCACAGCAGTTCTGTTCTTCCATGTTATGGATACAAATTCCACTTATGATCTGAGAATAAAATAATAATTAGCAATTTCTATTTAACTTGTCCATTTAAATACCTCCTTCCCTTTCGTAAGTTCTTCCTGTCATGGAAAACACTGACTGAAGTGAAAGTGTTCATTTAAAACAATTTTACAAGCAATTATATCATATGCAATACATTTTAATCACTGAACAATGCAGAAAATATTTTTGCACATAGAATTTACAAAAGCACTAAAAAGAGAAGTCTGAGCATCATCTCAGAATGCAAGGCAAAGAACGCACTTATAACCAAGCAGCACGAACATTAGTGGGTTTAGGTCTCTGTAATGCCCCACCGGCTGAATCAGACACAGGTTTTTCGTTCCTCTGGCTTACTGCACTTGGTACAGCGGATGCTCTTGAAGTGCCTCCTGTTAACACACACACACAAAAAAAAGAGAGAATGCTTATGCTCAGTACAACAGAAAACTTCAAGCTATATTAGTACTGCAACACTTATCACCATAGTTTCGGGGCGGGGGGTGGGGTGGGGGTGAGGAGGAATCAGAGTAAGTTGAATACAAACCCAAAATCTTACGAGTTGTTTGTAAATGGTCAGGACAAAGAATTCAAGCCTATGCCATAGTGCTGTGGTTCTTTAACCCAACATGTATGGATCTATGGGGACACATGATCTACTTCCAAATATTACACACACAATTTCTAAGAGAAACAAGGCTACTATCAGTAGATTTACATTTTCTGAATGAGAATTAGAACCTTCTTTGGGGTTTTTGTGGGGGATTTTTGTTTTTGGTTTTTTCCTTTTCTTCTCCTCTCAATAAAGGGTACTGGCAAAATGAGAAATATTTCTTTACAACAAGGGATTTTTTGACTTTCTTGGAAAAGATGATTAACAAGATAATTTATTAGAAATGTGGGATGGTAAGTAAATAATTCATACAGTCATCATACTTTTGGTATGATTAAAAAAATCACTTTAATGATTTCTGTGTGATAAATGATCAATCTAAGGAAGATAGAGAAACGAACTTACTTGCTATTCGTAGCAGTAAGTGCTTTGCAATTCTGAATTATAAAAAGATAAACACATGCAAAGAAATGCAACAATCTGCAACTTCAAAGTGCTTACTCGAAGGACTAAGCTGGCTGAAAGCAGATTTTCCTCTTCTTACAGATGGTGAAGAACTTAGATAACTCATCTGGCGCTGATAGTCCAGCAATTGTTCAGAACGCCTCATACCAGCTGTTGGTTTCACTGCTTCCAGTCTTTTCAGGAAAGCCTTAATATCAAAGAAAAATATCATCAAGAAAGGGAAAGAAAGAACAAGAAGCTACAAAACAAACACTTACAAATTGATTTTTTACTTGAACTGCAAAAAACCTCCACATTTTTAGCACTGCACAACACAAACTCCTCCACTGGTGCCCAGCACAGGCGTTCTGCTCACATTCAATTCTTTTCTCAGTGTTATGACACAAATAGTAACTATCCCTTACGTATCATCAATTCTATGATGAGTACATCTTTAGTACCCCATAGTTCTCTGTACTTTATAACAACTTGAAACAACACATCTGTTTGGCAATAGTAAAGGTGGTGAGAAGATGAGCTGCACTCTTCTAGTCCTACCTTTGGTTACTCCTCTCTCCTAAGTTTCCAGAAGGATGAGAAGTTGGGGTTTTTTTTTTAATTGTTGCTTTGCAAACATACTCATACCAGTTTATATTGCCCTATAGGATTCCCAGAGAGAATTACTGACCTCAGTTCTGTGAAAGTAATGTCAAAAGGAAAGCACAAACATCCACCAGATACTATTTGTTTTATCCATAATGTGATTTTAAGAGATTCTCGTTGAAGTTATTGTTATAGACATCATTTCCTTTTGTTGAAATTAACCCTGGCAATCATTCAGCATGCATTAAATTAGAACAGCTACTTACATAGTATTTTTAAGATACAGTTTCCCATTCTGCATAACTACTTCTACTTGAAACAGGATTTATTGGTTTAAGAAATTTCCATAATCTAAAAAAAGAATCTGATGGCAGGACAAATTTGGAAGTACCCAGCTACATACAACTTCCAATTAACAACTTCACATTTTTAATATATTTCGCCTCCAGTGCTGGCATCGCATAGATCTATACATTCCCTCCACTAACTAATTTCAATTCATTTGCTGGCCTACAAACACTTGGCAATGACACAACCATTGCTGGTCAGTTACGACATGCATCCTATCAATGAGAGACAATGCAAACTGCAATTACACAAGTCTCCAAAGTACTAAAAATACCTCTGTTAATAAGGATGTGTTGTCTAGATGCATACTTATATGGTAGAAGTCAAGAATTTGTCTGTATAGCCATTAAACTGCACTTTGTATGAAATGATCATTCTTCCCCACTCCCAATCAGGTACTGATTCTTTTTTTAGAAGAATAAAAAAATTTACAGAAAGTGACTTAGGAAGTAGTATAATATTCAAAGGATGTCAGTTGTCATTGTCTAGCTGTAATAGGAACCTACATGGTAGTTTGTTCATGGGCACTGAAAACCTGCACAGAGTGCACAAGAGAGAAAGGACAACTGATTTTGGCTCAGACATTATATGTCACAAGTGCTTGCATCAAGTGCCAGTCAGTTCATCGTCAAGTGGAAATACCTAAGTAAGCAAAAGTCAAAGGAAGGACTTCAGCTAGAAATAGCTCTTCACTAAAGCCAGTTGCAGAACATGAAATGGTAGACTTGTCTCTAAATGTTACATCCAACATTTTACTCGCAACTTCATCCGCATCTCCTAATACAACTACATACATTTAGACTTGCCGAGATCACTTATTTACCTTCAATATTAAAAATGGAAGCTCTCAATACGTTCAGTTCAATCCCAAATGGATCGGGTGAATTGTAGAAGTGATTTCCCTATGACAGCCGAGCATGTCTCAAGTCTGCACTCCAACTGTAACAGCCTCATAGAATTTGCATACCTTAACACTGCAGTAATTTCAAGCTTGATTCTGAACATACAATATTTATATATGCCCACTTTATTCTAGTTTAAATACAATTCTCTGCTTTTGCTTTTATGCTGGTATCTTGACCAGTATCAAGTCCCCATTACTAAGGCAAAAAAGGAGAGACCTCTCTCACTACTAAACTACTTAAACTATACCTTTTGAACAGGTTAACACTGGACTTGATACAGCCCTGAGCTACGGAAAGAGCAGATATAGATTCTGTGATGCAGAAGTGTTCTAAGAAAAGCTCTTCTGGAGAATGAGAGAATAGCTCCTGTGGTTCCCTTGCCCTCTGCTGCGAATTGTACCAAGGGCATGTTAACTTACACACTATTTACAGTTGTGAATTTTGCAGTTTGGAGAACGGCCTGCTGCATACAGAAATGAACTCATCAACACATTGAAATGGCAGTCCTGACCTACTAAATCTGTAACCCAGAACTAATCCGATTCGTATGTTTTTATTACCAACCCTACAATCTTGAGGTCCTTAACCAAGGAACTACCTTGTACAATGGTACAAGTACCTTGAACAAATGTTCTTTTTCAATTACACATATAAATCTACTAATTCTTTCATTATGTTCTCCTTTTGAGAAATAGGCTGAAGATCCCTGCCACTTTCCTTGTTCTTCTGAAGTGCTAAGTCTCTGGAGCCTTAATCCTGCACCACTAAAGGAAACAGAAACTTCATCATTGGTCTTAATGACCAAAGAATCAGATCACATAACATAATCCAGGTGTTCAGAACTAAATTTACATTTCTGATCAGATTTAAGGAATAAAAAAAAAATGAGTAACAGACAGTAATGGCAGGAATGTAATTAGTTGCTCTAAATTGCATTGTAGCTCCTCAGAGCTCTTGATTCAAGCTCAATGCATACATAATATCATATCACTGATGACCTCCCAGCTTGGCAAAAGCCTCCCAAGGCTTCTATTTCCCCCATCTTCTTTTACTTTATTGTAATACTGAGTTTACAATAAAAGTAGAATAATACTATTAAGAAAAAAAAAAACCACAGAAGGTGTTCCTGCATGATTACCTTCTAGGAATAGGATAATCCTTTATAAACCTAGGCATCTGGACATAGATTAGTATCTATAAAGACACTAAAATACATATTGTCAATGACAGAAGGAAATGCCAGATTGCCAACAGTTGGAGAACAAAGGAACCCAACACTGTATCAAAAGATTGCTGCTATAAAATGGGCCAAGATAAACGCTGCTAATTCAGCTTTGGGCATATCAGGAGAGCACTAAAGCTAATTCTAATGCTCTCTATCAGAAAAAGGAAAAAGACAAAAAAAAAAAGATCAGTCTACATTTTTCTGCAGCTATGTTGAAAAAGAAAAACACACTGAAAATGCAGCACTCCTAAACTGAGTTCAGAGAGAAGGTAAACACATTACTTTTTCTTATTTTATTTTGCTTTTTAAATGCATGAAGGCTTCAGTTTCACCTCCTTTGAATCCTAACCAGCTGACTAGTGTGCCTTGACAGCTGTTCAAATTTATTTATATTATGCCTCCTCTAATGTCACTGATGTTAGTGACCACACTGTCCCTTTGCAGAGTCCAGGTGGGGGAGGGGGAAGTAGATAACAGTGCATTCAAGGACAGCTTTCTGTTCTTGAATGTATATACATAAATACGCAAGTATTTATAATTTTCTTCAATTACCAGTTGCATTAATTAGCTCTAACCTGACAAACTCTAGATGTCAAAAAACTCTAAGTTCTTCAATCTACAGAAAAGTCTTTCAAATTGAACAGCTATCAAGTTTACATGTGGCTGGCATCACCACAAAGAAAACAGGCTAAGAGTACAAAAAAAAATCCCACAAAATTGAGCAGTGTGCAAAATAATCAAAACTTTCCCTGAACCTACGAATTAGTCAGTCTTTATTAGAATTACCACAGCAGTGTTAAGGAATCTCAAGTCCAGGTCAGGAATCGGCAGACCACAAAAAATCTGACCATAAAGAGCCTATAGCCTAAATACTACGATCACAGAGTTGCACTGTATTTGCACCGTACTACAGTATATTTTAGCCAGGCACATCTGCATGTCAATCCCACATCAGCTTCCCCTGATGAGAGGGCCATGGAAACATCTTTTTTTTTTTTTTTTTTTTTGCATTGCATTGCATTGCACTTTGTAATCTTGGGAACTACCAACATTTTGTCATTAAGCCATTGTATGCCAGGAGTTGAACCCAGTAAGCGAAAACATCTTAGAGAAACTCAAGCACACAGGGTTTTAAGGAGCCACCAACCCAACATGAATATTTCTGAGCAACTAAGACGACCCAGAAGACTACATTCTCTTTCACAACTGCATTCCCTACAGCTTTCTCTTCCACACTGACACCAGTAAGGCTGAACAACCTTGGTATTCTTTCTACAACCACGTAAGTACACAGCATCTGAGGCCTGACGCTCTCAGACTCTGGGAGTGGTCCTTGGGGACAGGACAAAGGGAAGGCAGAGAAAAAGCAGTGCGGAATACATGGAGGGAGGAAAGTACAAGGTGCCCAGGCACAACCCTGATGGACCAGTGCCCTCCCCCTCCTGTTTCTTTCCATGCCTAGAAGTTATCTCCGTGGTTGCGGCATGACACGACACGGATGGCAGGGCAGGCACAGTGCAGCACGGGGTTGAAGGCTGTGGCTTAAGATAAGGTATATGCTTTGTATGTGGTGGCAGCCAGTTAGGGTGATTGCCAGAGGCACTATCCCTCCCTTGCCCTTTTCTCCGCACTGAACTACCACCATTACCGCCCATCAGCACCATTAAATCAGGCTGAGACAAATGAATATACATTCATTTTATAGCAGTACAGTACTTGCATTTCTAAAGGAGGTTCAGGTTTTCCCGCAAGACAAAGGCAGCTCAGACTGCAAGAGAAGGGAAACAGTTTCGCTGAAGGATCTTTGTGCTGGTAGAGGCCACAATGACTAAAGCAAGTGGTGGGGAGAAGCGTTAATGACATCTGCAACACAAACGACTCCGGGAACCAAGTAGGTGAAAAGAGAAAGACAGCCCTTGCAGAGAAACACAATAAGTGATTTTTTTGATTTGTGTGGGAGGGTGACTATACTGGAACTGGGATCAGAGTTGGATCTGTTGGGGCTTAGAATACATTTTGGGGGAGTATGAGGTGGGGGAATGAACAACATGGAGCATTATATGCAGTGAGTCATAACAGTATGGGGTAGGAAGAACGCACAGGGATGCGTGGGAAGACCAAATATCCACAGAACAGGAGAACACCCTCATCCCTCTTGATCTAAGGTTTGAGAACTGCTGTCCCAGACCTGCTGAGATCTTCCAGTGAACTTCCAGCGTGAACTCAAAAGGTCACTTGTTCCCTAGGAATTTGGCTGAACACAGCAGCTTAGCTCACTAAGGTCATTTAACACCTAAATTCTAGTCAGAATTAATAAAAATGATGAAAAAAACCCAACAAAAAACAACACAGAGATACGAATTACTTCTAAGTTTAGATGAAGTGACTGAAGAATGGTGTGGTGGCTCCAAATCTGTATTTCAAAGTCCCCAAATACTTACCTGTTTATACCAGTATAGATTTTTCAATCACACAATAAACCATTAGACGTTTAAACGGTGTGTAGTGTCCAGTCTATAAAGTTGAGTATCTTATTTATACTGGAGAAATAATGATTAATGTCAATACAGATAGAGGCACATATATGCAGACATGGGAAAAAAGTAACACATCAGTCACACTTATGTCCCTTTCCACTGGAGAGGAGATGGGGTTGAGAGTATCTTCAAACACAAGAGCAGAATGTTTTCTGAATCAGCAGCGTCCTCTATCGTCAGGAGACACACTCTGGTCTTGCTAGCTCAGCCTAGCAATCAAAAGCAGGTTGCACTTATGAAAGCACACAGTCAAAAGCCGCAAGTACAAAATTCTGATATTAATTTTAACAGCGATCTATTTTGTTAATTGTGCTTTTCCCATAAATTGCTAATCACTACCTTGTAACTACTGTTCTTCAAAGCAATACGCCTTCTTATTCCATCATAACTCTTTCTAGCAGAGTCTGTGGGAGCAACATATATTCCCTGTACGTCCTTGCACCCTTTCACAAAACTAGAGAACACCAAACCGCTTAGATTCCTCTCTAATTTCCTAATATTTGAATTACTTTCCCTGCATCACCTCTGATGCCAAATGCCTGCACCAGAAATTAAGCTGTCGTTCTGATAACAGTAAATATAGGCATTACTCCAAGAATGTTCTAGTGGAACAAGTGAAAGTTTTCCCTAGTCAAGGCGTTAACCTCAGGACAAGAAATTATAAAAGCTGTATTACAACAGGGAAAAAACATAAATCTCTGGATCAAAACTCTTTAATCCCCTGCATAGACTACTGTTGTAGATTGCTATACTTGAACTATTTACAACACCCTGCATCCTTCCTTCTCCAACCAACATATCACAAAGGTGTATATCAAGCAGCATATCCTGTATGCAGTACCTCGGGCCTCGTATGAAAAAAAAAAAAAAATCCTGTCAAGTAATAGAAGACAGACTGATAAGGAAGTTCCATGGAATTCCAGCTCTTCAATCTACAAAAGTGAAGAAAGCTGCTGACCAGAAGGAAACAAGTTCATAAAGCACATTCTTTTAGCTATATAAAGCAAAAAAACCTCAATGGGCAGGGTAGGGCAGCTCTTTCATTTATAGTCTCTGAGAAAAGCATATCATACTAGTAATCCCAAAAGGCAGTGCTAGAAAAATCAGTATGTACAACTGTGATGCTCTAGGTGCACATACACTTCAAACAGAATAAAAAACTAAACAGAATTGCTCAAAAATTATAGCAATGTTAAACAAAACGTAAGAGCTGTTCTGATGAATCACTCTTCCAAAAAAAGAGCAGAATATAACATCCTGAGTTTGGGGAAAAGAATAAACCAAATGTTTTCATAGTCTAAAATAGCACGATATCCTAACATAAATTCTAAGGAATGATTCTGATGTCAAACATGTCCACTCATGTTGCTGACAACTACAGCATAAATGAATAAATAAATGAAAGAGATTATTTCTCAGACTAGAAGCAACCACTATTAATCTCTAACATGTACTAAGCCAGAAACATGTGAAATGACTACGTGTGTTTAGGTTTGCTGAATTTTTGATCCAAAAGTTGCAAAGGCAAGACATTCTTGGACAAAATATTGCAATGTATCGTATGAGAAAAGATTTGCGGCTTTGAGTAAACAGAATTGTATTGTAAAATATCATATACATTAATTTACAGTAATCATCTATTGTTATGTAGTACAGCATATTACTAACAGATCATGACTGTGACACAGGACTTCCTCCCCACAGCCTAAGAATACATTTTATTATCAAGGTTCACATGGAAGAGTGAGTCCTGCTTTCAACATTTTAAATAAACAAAAAGCCACCACCCACCCCCCAACACATGAGGAAAGCCCTCCTCCTAACCTAAAACCACCAAAGCCTAAAAACATTTCTTCCCCAGACAATGAGAAGTATCACACATTTATAACAAATATTTATGCCAAATTCTTTCAGTGTGTGAAGTATAATGTTCTTTTGGTGAACTGTAGTCTAGTGGAGCTGGGGAGAAAGTTTCCTACTTCGAAAAGTTTTAACAATCTAGATGTCCGAAAGCTTGAAGAACTAAAACCTAATAGATTTTCCTGAATAGGTCCATTAGGCTTTCTCCATGTTGAATCTGTCTATCTATATAAAAGGAAATTACAACCGACGCTTACACAGAAGGAAAAAAGTGAATAAATTATTTCCACTATAAATTTTCCAAATATTTTAACTATATTTTATCTCCTTTTCAAACACACTAATGAACAACCAGGAGATATGAAAGTGTCATTAAATGTATTACAATTCAATCACTAAAAATATTTTATTCAAGACAGTATTATTTTTGTTATCTGACAACTCTGCCAATATCCTTATAAATGAGTCTGAATTTCTGTTTTCCACTAAAGTTATTGTGATTGCCATTACATTCAAATACTGTGACAAGCAGAGCGCTACAAATATTGAAAGAGATGGATAGCTATAAAATGAGTCAGAAAACAAAATTGACATTCACATTGTATCCTCTATATTTCAAATATAATGGGTTTGACGCTATCATATTGATTGCTTTATTTTTTGCAAGCCTGTTCTTGAGAGACTAGTAATCACGATGCATGAAGCAGGATGAAGAGTCAGACTGCTATCCAAAGTTATGAGCATGTTAACAATAATGGTTCTCCCTTTCAAACTGAATGATACTAAAGCAGAGCAAACTCATATAAACTAAAACCTATTTTCATCTGAAAAAAGCATCATTCCCCCCTCCTCCAAAAAACATATGAACAATTATGCAAACAGCATAGTAATGGAAATTCATTCAGACTTAGTGCAGTAAAGCTCCGAGTGCTGCCTTATCAGTTTTGTAAGTATTTAGCAGTAGTTTATCTGACAACAAATAGTCCTTCTCAATTTACTGATCCAAATCAGTTCTCAAAACTTACCAGGTTTTCTCTTTCAATTCTCTGCTGCTCCTTTTGCCTGTTGAGGGCACTGTGGTACAATTTAGGAGGTGGTACGGTTGACTTCTTCAATGTGGTACTTCTTCTTGGCTTTGCAGACTGTCTGGACAGTTCTTTTAGCAACCTTTGGTTTTCCCGATCAATCTGTCTTACTTCTTCATTTGTAAAAGAATAATTTTTCCTTATTCCTTTAGATGGCTGATCGATGGTTAGTTTTTGTTCTTTTTTCTCCAACTGTAGGAAAGCTTTCAAATGGCAAAAAGTAAAATACTCAGATTAAAAAAAACCAAACCAAACACAAATCTTGCATTCTATTATTAGAATTTATTTACAGACTTGAAAAAACAAGGTACATTTCACCTCCCCCCATCTGAATTCCAGATTTATGCATTTCAGAATTTTTCAGGGATGCTCAGTTGTCCTCAGTACATTGATTTTACACAAGTTTCACCACAAAAATCAAGTCTAATTTTGACCTTAGTTAAAACCCACCTGCTTCCTTGTCACTAGGAATCCCCCTCCTCCCCTTTTATGACCAGTAATCCAGAGGAATTGAACAGATGCAGCAAACAGCTGAGCAATACAAAAGAATCAGCAATATGCACACAAACCTTTTTGCAGAATATACCTGTTATTTAGAAATCAGAATATAAATCAGCCTTATGTGCACAGTCATTTCCTCTGCATGGTCAGTATTCCTGATCCCCCCCTTTGACTCTGATCACCCCTGATCTCTACCTTTACCAGTATGCTTGCCCAACTTCTACATTGACACAATACGCTCAGACTTCCATCCTCCAATATTTTTACTGTAGTTACTATGGTACCAGCAATCAGCATAGGCAATTTTTTTTTATATATGCTAATGGGGCTACCATTACACAGCACTAAAGCAACATTGAACATAATCATCATCACAATGGTATCATTTGTGGCACCAATATGAGCATCGGAGAAATTTTCCAAGCAATAGAAAACCACAGCTTCAGGAAGGCAGGACTAAAAATAACTTACAGAACCAAGAATTAAACTATAAATTTGTATTTAGATGTTTGCACATGGAAAGAGATTTAAACTTTGCTCCAAAGAGATCTAAAATATCTGTCTCAGCTGTGAGGCAGAACAGAAGTGATGTTTAGACAGAAAACTGACACCGGGGAAAGCATGACTCAGACACAAAATGCATTTCCTGAAGTGATTTTTGTTGATCCTTTGCTCCTGAAGCGATCCTACATCATGTTGGTGCAGGAATTGCAAAGGGAAAGATGAAAATTAAATTTAATGGATGAAGAGAAATGAGTGAGCATATATAACAGAAGAAAAATTACTGGGGCTTGGCAATTTAAAACAGTAAAAAACCCAACAAATTAAACCGGGATATGAGGTTTCAAGACAAAAGAACAAAGAATGCACAGTTAAAAATACACAGCAAGACAGACTTGCAGAATTGCAAGATAAGATAATAACTGGAAAATGTCACTCTCAGCTAGAGCCAGCTATGTTTATTATAGTTCCACTGGAGCTTTGCTACTGACCTATTTCTAAGCCTTTGCTTTCTAATGCTCTGCAGTAGATCTTGGCAACTGTTTTAAGAGCTTTGCGGTCAGGGCATTACCCCATCAAACTATTGCATTATCTATGGTACAGGAATGGCAGTACCAGGTTAGATCAAACAGATTTTTGGAGCTAAGGCACAGACGAGGAAGCCTTACTCAAGCCATTCCCCACATTCCTCCAATATCACAGTGCCTCCAGAAGATACCCTCACTCTTACCCCTAAAAGCCCCACACAAGCAAAACAAGCATCCAAAGCAGAAGCTTTGAAAAAAACAGAAAGAAAAAAAAAAAAACAGGCATGCAGTAATATTTCCTCAGCAAACACTTCCAAACCAGCAATTTTTTGGCGAGGGATGTCTGAGGCGGCCTTTAGTAGCTTAAAAACCTCAAGAATGATGAGCGTATTCTTACTTCAAAACAAAATTCAAAATCCCCCTGGAAATTAGTAAGCTTGCACCACCAGTACGCTAGCCAATATAGGCAAGAACTGCCTCTAGGCAGCTCTAAGTGCGAGGTTGTCCACATTAGCAAATAGTCTTTTAATTTGTCAGGAGAAGATGCAAATTACCTCAAAACCAAGACACAATGCAAACTAGTGCAGATCAAATGTGCCAACCAACAGGGTAATAGAGTATAAATGTCTTGGAAAGCATCTTTACAATTTAGTAAGCTATTCTCAAGAGAAAACCAGTACAGCCATCAACACCATTTGAGGAGACAAACCTGGGATGAGACTCATCTGGATACACCTACAAGGGACAAAAAGAAATGCACAGAAAATAACCAGAGCCACACAATTCACATGATAACATCAAGCTGCAGCCAACTTCTTAGTAAAAAATAATCAAATATGTCTTTATGGGAACATGCAAAACCAGAACTGCAGAACACAGCTGGAAGAAAGTAATTTGAACAACCATCTGAAGAAGATACTTATTATATATCATGTTACACAATTCATAATCATATTATTACATAGCTATGAAAGATAATTTCATCTTTTGCCTTACATCCGTAGCATCTCACAGGTTAAACAAGACTGCACATCATATGCAAGAGTGGAAATCAGGCTGTGGCAAAGACCAGTTGTTCAACTGAAGTCTTGACCTAGCTTTGTGGCACCAATGCTATTGGTGATGCAGTCTCTTACAAGAGACATTGCACTGACAGTTACTCAGAAGCTTAAATCTCCAAACAGCTCTCTTCTTTCTGTGAAAGGTGTGAACTAGTCAAATTCCATCTAAAGCAATGGCATTCTGAATGAGGACATTTTTAATTAGAGAAATACAGGTTTCATGTCTTCACTGGTACATGATTGTTTTAATTCTCTATAAGGTAGCTGGCTATACTTTGGTGGAGAGTGCGTACTCTTATGATGCAGCTATGAACTATAACCAGCAAACACAGATTAGAAATGCTTAGAGATAAACAAGCATCAAGGTAATTACTTATCTTTTGGCTTGCTCATTTTTCTGGAAAACCCCTGTCAGCTGTGATGAAAAAAATAAAAACAGACCAACAACATGGAAGAAACACCTTTCCCTTTCCCCTCAATGCTGGTCAGCAAATGCTTTTAGAAATAACGATTCAAGGAACCCTGCAGTGATTGCTACAGAGGGGGCTCAACAACCACTGCGTTACATTGTCACTCAGATCTCTTAGGGGACAGTGGTATGCAACTTCTGTAGCATTAAACACCACCAGTTTGTTACCAGAAGCTCTCCGGCAGTTAGTGTGAATACATATCTATGTACCTTTCCATGCACTGCTCTGCTCGATACTACTTCTTATATATGCGAGTAAAGCATGACAAAATTTTACTGACAAACTTTACTCTTACCTTCCAGCTTCTGCAGTCACATCCCCCCAACACACAGACTCTCCTTTTTTCATTCATCTCTTCTTTCTTCCTCCTTTCCTTAGCCTCTTGTCTTTTTCCTTTCAATATATTTTCCTTCTACAGTGCCTCATCCACACCTTTTATCACCTCACCACAAAGATAGCCTTTCCCACTTGCAGCAGGCAGAAAAAAGACTCCAGCCCACTTTCTTCAGTATGCTGTTCATTTTTAGCTTCATTATTATTTATTATTTATACTTACTTAGTGTTGAAAATGACTTTACTCCTGCCAACAGCTTTCTGACAACTCTTGAGGTTAACGGCTTGCTAACAGTGATAATATCAAATTTACCACAACTCAAAAGAAACATATTAATAAAGTGAAAGAATTGTTAAGAACACCATGAAGGTTCTGCTATGAAGTTACTCAGTGAAGCCTAAGCAGAAGACTGACAAAATCCGGTAACTAATCTCTTGATACATTTTTGAATTACAGAAGACTCATTACTTTTGCACCAAAAGTTCACACCCAATACAACATATGCAGCAGCAAGTTTTCTTCAAGGGAATGGGGTGAAAAGATCAATCTAAAACTCTCTAGTTCCTCACTAGCTTCTTCAGTTCCTCAACTGATCTTTTTATAGTTAGCCTTCTGTATCACCTAAGGAAGAACCACATTTGAATTTTCACAACTAGCTCTTTGCAGCAACAGTGCTGCAACACACCAAGGCATTGGATCAGATAACACATTAAAAGCAGTTGGTTTGTTGTCCTTCAAACAGAGAAGTTAATAAATTAGAGTTGTGTTTTGCTTAGTTAAGATCTACGTTAAGGAAGAATTTAAGCTGCAAACACCACTTCAAAACAAACCGTAACTGACTGAAGACTATCCATAGATAACCTTTTCTAAATCACAGCAAATGCAACATTGATCTCCTTAGGAACTGTGCAACAGGAGAGTTTAAAGTTTAGTAGAAAAAAGACAAGCAACAGAATGCTTACTGTGTCACTTACTGAAAGAGGATCACTAATGCTACAGGGTAAGTGCTTGTTCCTAACACAACAAGCAGAAGGTAGGGGACATCCATGAAATCACCACTCCTTAAATGATGCTCAAATAAACCGCAGTAGCAATCTAATGAAGCAGTGAGCAAAAGGTTCTGCAGCTCCTCCTGAAGCAGAGGTGACACTATTTCCATAGTCCAGAACGAGGCTTCTGACCTCAGAACTTCAAAACAGCAGTAATAGTTTCCACTACTTCCGAAGTTACGTGGCTGAAAATCTGTCCAACCTGCGCTCTGCAAAGTGTCATTTACACAGCATCATATTCCTATTCTCTGCACACTTACTATGACAGAAAAATAGGTAGTCCACAGCTGGTACCTATGTCCAATATGTACTGAATGCGCTTCAGCTTTCACTGGGAACACCACCGCTTTCATAGCAAAGGCAGTAGGTGTCTAAGTGAGGTCAGCACAAGCCTACAAAACCAGGGACAATTCACCATCAACAAAGAATCAAGATCCCATGTAAGAGGTAAATGCATTTATTCTAAATGCTATTAAATATTTCAGGTACAGTTAGTTTTATATAACTCAAATATTTGGGTTTCAAAGTTATTTCAATGATTTATCGAGCAATGCACCCACACTACTCTTTTAATCACAATGCGTAAGTGTTTGAATGCTTTATCTGACCATTTTTGTGGTGACCAATGACAACATGAGGCAACAGAACAGTTTAAGCTTATGATTTCAGGTTCTAAAGAGTTTGTAAGTCTTGGAACAATTAAATATGATCTACCTGTACCTTCATACTCTATCATTGGGTAGTAAGTAATTTAAGTAAAACCCTACACTTAGCACTTCATTGTCAGCCAGATCATAAATCAATAATTTGAGGGAAGGAGATAAGCAGCAGCAGCAGCATTTGCATAAAGATTTGCACAGTGTGCAGTCTACTTCTCATTTACTGGTAAGCAGAAAAAGAAAATTCTCTGGTATTCACAGGATTTCTATGAAAGCTAGTTTCCATGGAGAGACACCTGACTTTCTTTTAAGCAATAAACAAGCTGTTCATTGCTTTCAATTTGTAAGCATTGAAATGACCTTGCAGATTGAGAAAGGCTAAACCTTATATAAAATACAAATGATAATTAGCAAGTCAAATGCATTAGGACAGGATGATACAGCTGTCCTAATGGCATTAAGGCTAAAATTAAAATCATGCATGTTTCAGTGTATCTGCTGCAATCCTTGTAGAGGAAAATGCATTAAATTGCTTCAGTGCTTACAATTTTTGAGTTTGCCTGGTGTTTTGTTTTATACTGCTCCACTACCACATCTGTAAGACATTTGAAAACTACAAAAGGATTAAAACACGGTTCTTCAACAGTGTCTAACAGTTTCAATCCAGAACTATTTCCCTGTAGTATCTCTAAACAAGTATTTCCTAGAATATCCTTTATTTCATGTCACAGAACTCTTTAAAAAGGATTTTGGAGAACTCGGGATTTGATGTTTTTTTAAGAAAAGGAGAATGTACTTTTCAAGTATAAATTTTCCCTACTTAAATATGCTTAAATAGGGCTGCTAGTTATTTCTTGATGTCATGAGAAAGACAACAGATACCTTACAGGTGCAGAATTTTTTTTTCCCAAAATTACACATTTTCCTATGGATGTTGGGGAAGTCTGGATCTCTTTACAATCTTAATGATTTTCAATCTGTTTTCAAACTCTAAATATAATAAACTGATAATTGCTCTTCTGCCTCACCATGAGTTACAAGACGTGCAAAAACGATGCATATGTATACATACACACACACACACAATTAGTTCAAACTATGAACATACAAACTAAACAAAACTTAGTGAAAAAGCTATACATGTTTAGTTCAACTGTAGAGTTTGGGTGTTACGTATATATACAAGAGTCTAAATTTAAATATTGTTTAATAGTTATTCTACAAATATACTAGTTCAGCATGAATGAGCACACAGATAACATATCCCTAAGTGAAAATTTCAGTTATAAAAAACTTACTCTATTTCCTGAGTGACAAATTATAGCAAAAAAAGTTAAAGCAATTGCTACATGTTCAGTTGAAGCTGCTATTTAGTTTTCTACAATAGCTTTTATTCAGAAACACAGAGCTTTTACTTTCATAATAATGATATTTACATCACAGTGCTTTTCACCAAGTGAGCTCTGAGTATTTTACAATAGCAAATCTAAGGCACAGAAGAGGCAAAAAGATTCATCACAGAGCATGTAGGTCAGTGAGAGCTTCAAGGATAGAATTCAGGTCTTCAGCCTCTGGCCCATTGTCCTACTTGCCCCATCACACCACCTCCTCAAGTTAATAATAGCTAATACCATGGATTTACAGACTAATTCTCACAGACACTTCTGCAAAATAAGCAGGTATCACCTCCATTTTACAGAGAAGAAAATATGAAGTGCTAAATTCTTTAGCACTCTATATACCTTGTGCAATCCCATTACTACTGTATTGATACTCAACATAAATTCAGATAAAGAGATACACAGCATTTTTAGCATACAACTCTATTCTGAACTACAGAAATCAAGAGACTCATCTAAACACAGAAAGCAAGTCTGCAGCATAATGGGATGGAAATGGATGAGTGCTTAGTTCGCGCTTGTATGCTTAACCCATCTCTTTATCTGCATAACCTCAATTCCTTAAAATTACATGGGACACTGGATCAAGACATAGGATCAAGCAAAACAGCATCAGAAAATTTTCCGATTTTTTTACTCCCAGCTTTCTAACATGGAGCTTTATGAAAGCACTTCCAAAACCAATTTTTGACAATCTATTTCTTTGCATTAGCATATTTAATTCTCTTTTTGTGTTCAGATTATTCAAGAGTACAGCAGAGGAGATAATTCTGACATTTATTATTATGGGGTTTGAACATTCCTCTGAGTTAGTTATTATTTTAATTTTCTGAAAGATCTTTAAGGTTTATAGCAAAGTGGAAACAGCATTGACACACAAAAGAATTACATACAAAAATCTATATAACATCACGAAACAACTGAAGAATTGTATTTCTATCTGAAAAATTATAATCACATCTTTTTTGTTCTCCACCTGCATGGAAAAAATGGGAGGTAAAGAATGAGAAGTGTGTAAAATATAAACCCTACTAACCTTGAGTAACTGAAATTGTGAGTATCTATGCTCTTGACCACACTAACATATAAATTCTTAAGTAGTGCGCTACACAGTGCTACAGTAGTTCCTATAGTCATACACCATAATGACAACAGCTACATGACGTCAGTCTTAGCATTGTAATGAAATGATGTAAGCTTCCTAAACATCGACTTCTATGCCTGTAAAAATTAGAGGATTCAAGCATCATATATTTAGCATTTATATACATGTTAAATAAGCATGCCACCCAGACAGCAAGTGATTTTCATGAACAGCAGTAAAAACCACTAGCAAGAACAACTCAGCGGTTCACAGCTACCAAAACAGTATGACACATAAACCCAAGAATTTTTATGCACAATGCAGGAATAATTAATAAGTAATCACTAAGTCCAGTGACTTGAACAACACGGTCCAGGTGGAGCTAGATTGTAACAGGACCCACGCTGGTTTTAGTACCCCAGGCTCTGCAGCCACAAGGCTTCAGTACCAGCGAGGAGGGCAGGTTCTGCTCCTCCGGGAGGGTGATGCAGAGAGGTGCTCCCTCCACCTGAACTCCAAGCCACTCTGAACTGAGCATCAGACACTGCCACAGGACTGATACGGAAACAAACAACAGATGAACCCAAAAAGTTCCGAGTTTATCCATCCACTCTGCACCATCTCTGCTTTCACCATGGCCTGCAGTTTCTAGCGATACTGTTCCCACTGCAAACTGTGGGACAACTGAAACAGTGTGAGTGTGCACCCCATACCTTAACATGGTAGCTTACGGATACCTGGGCTTCACAATTTCTTCACTACATATGTTTATCTGTCTTCCTTCATGCTACATCTGCTCTCAAGAGCGCTCTACTGTTCACATGTCCCTCCTTCATCAGTGTGCACGCCAAGCCATGCCAATACAGCCACACAACCTGCAGGTTCTGAAAACTGCACATTTTATTGTTCTTCTTCCTTCCTTTTGAAATAGGGCTCGACTGCTGTCTAATAAATGCCAATATAAGGACTACATTCATATGCTTTGTCTTTACCAACATGCAGAACCTGCTTCTCTCCAGTTTTCAAGCATAATCTTCACTTTGCCCCCAGCTACTGTTACCAAGTAGATTTCTGCCATTTTGACTAAAACTAGTCCAGTTATTTTCCACAGGGCTAACAGAGGCTGCATAGCGAGTTGCAGTAACTGGTAATGCTCACTTCAGTAACAGCATACATAAAATGACAACTTTCAGATGTAGTAACAAAGTGGTATCACATATCTTTATCAATCTCTTGTTCAGAGTTCTGGTCACTAAAGAATATTTCTAAATTCAGTGATCAAGCTGCACAGCAATACCCACCTAAAAAGCATTCAAAGCATGGAGACTATGAGATTTCCAACTAAAATTTTGTTATCTGTGAGATTTTAAATTATTCAGAATAGCATAACTTAAAATTTGGCTTCTATCAAGAACAAGCATGGCTTTAGGAGATGTAAGGGCATGGTAAGTTTTTAAATCTAAATATGATTTTTTAAAATGCTTATAAAAATGAATAGCTTGCAATATGAGCACAAATATATATCAAGGGCATATCATACAGACAAAAAACTATTTCAACTCCTTCTTAATTTAACTGCAACATTTTTTGTAAATGCTTCAATGAATTCTATTTCAAGATACACAAAATACCTCACTGCTTAATAACCAGACTCTTGTTCTAGTCCAAAACTTGTTCTTTGAACACCATGAGCTTCTAACAGATTTGTTCCCTTTCTTTGTTCTTGCAATTCTTTTTTAATAAAAGAGATTCTAGTCTTCGCAAATGTCCACATTACCAGTGCGCAGAATTGTACAAAATGAATTATTGCATGCCTCCTAGAAACAACACAGTAACAGATCACACTGAAATTCTGCAAGTTTCTGGGGACTTTGGGCAATTAAACTCACATAACTGCTGTAAATGCTTAGGCCCAGCTATATGACAACCATATTTGATGAAAATTTTATATGAAATGCTTCATCAGTACAGATTACTGGAAGAATATTATACTTTAAAACAAAATCTGAGACATCCTGATGATCATTTAAATACTCTTTCATGCACTCAGGTCTGGGCTTCTACTGTTCTCACTTGAAGCAATGTTCATGCCTACGCAGTTCTGATGAACATTTCATACAGACTGGGGGGGTGGGAATGATTTGCACTTTTTTTTTTTTTAATGAGTACGGAAAAATCTGGAAGCAATAACTCAGAATAAGATTAGCTCCTATTTTCCCAGACTAGTTACTTTCCCTCATTAATAATCCTGCCCCATTTAAACTTCAAAATACCCAAAGTAATTAAGCTATGTTGAGCTTGCCAATTTAGAGAAGCACTTGGGAGTAATATGCATGTTAATCAAGAACATTAGCTGCCAGACTATATGAATTCTACTTCTCATTACTCAATGTTTATTATTCTTATTTAGAATTGTTTTTCAGTTTTGGGGAAAAAACTCCCCCCCCCTCCAAACAGAGATTCATCTCTGAAAATACTTACTCTGAGCTCTAACACCCATTTGTTTTAGAGACGAGATGAATCCTTCCATAATGACCAGTTATTAACTAGCTTCTTGCTATCAGGGAACAAATAAAGATGTAGGCCATCATAATTTCAATTGCCTAGCAACAACTCTTCTAACATCATGTTTTGACAACTGGTTAGAGCCTCTTCTAGTACGGAAGAGTTGCTGGTGGACAAGGACTGTCAGAGATGAGAATCAGCTCTACCTTTCTTGATGGCTAGCTCTGCTTTTCTTACTATCAGAAGAATTTCCGTACAAATAACATCATCATTTCTACTCATAGGAACGTTAAATGATGCATACAATATATTTTGAATCGTTACTCACTAGAGGCTCAGTCTGGCAAGGTGCAAAGCGAAGAAAGACAACACACAGTTTTAGTCATGCCAGACCTACTGCAATACAGCAAACTTGGGTTGAAGTGTAACAGACTTAGACTGCAAGAGGCTTTCCTCACCTGACATCAGCAGGTTTCTTGAGCCAAGCCTCTTTTATTCTATAGATTTTACTACTGAAAACTCTGGGCCATGAAAACAAGCGCAAAAGTACTGTGTAGACCTTAAAATATGCACGAGATCATCCGGTGCATTCTCACCCCATATAATGAAGGTTTGCAATGAATGCCGTGAAAGAGATACCAAGTTCTCTCTCTCAGACTTTGTTATTATGATTTAATAAATCTACTGGCAAGAAGCAACCACTCAAGTTTTATAAAAGATTATATGTTATTTTTCTCTTTAAAGTACCTTTACTCAACTTTATGGTATTTTAGAAGGCAGACACTTAGTTCAAAAAAAGAATTTCAAATAATTCCGTTTCATTATCAAAAAGGTACCAGAAGTTTAAATATATGAATACTATTTATCATGCAATGTAGTTTTGGACTGCCTTTCAATTTTGAAGGTTGATAACCCAGCATTTTATCAGAAAGGTTGGTGTTTTAATTTAGATAGTAAATTGTGGCATAGTCCAGTAAACCTTGCTTTTTCAAAATGCATGTGCAGTTTTATTATTCAATTTGTTAATATATCAAATCTCATTTAGAAATTCACACTGTCTGTGTATCTTACTTCTAGGCATATGCATACCAACACATGCTCATACACATGCTGCTTCTTTCCACTGTAGAATCAGTATTGTTGACATACATAAGAGTTCAAAGAATTAGATCAACACAGCTTAATCACAAACCAGTTTTAAAAATATATGTGGTACATTAAAACCTCATTCTCTTCTATTAGAACTCAATTGTTCACAACAACGTACAGATGTCATACTTTGTAAAAAGAAAATTTAAGAGTCACCTTTCAAAAGCTGATTCAGGTCCATGGCATCATGCAAGACTTTTCGACTATATCTGCGATCAAACTCGGAATCTAATGAAAAAAATACAGATATAAGATTGGATTTCCCAGCCACACAGGTTTTACAAATTTTCTGTTGTACTTAAATTCTTCAAAATTACCATATAATTCTTGGTTCACATTTTCCTGTCTTTTTATTTTTAGTTTCTTATCATTTGATGCTGCAAGTTCAAAAGACTGGATAGGACTGATGTCTGGAGTTGACAGAGGTGTTACGTCAGTCACTGTGTCTTCAGACTCCTCCAAGTAGTCACCGAGCTTTGGTTTTCCTTCTGCTAATTTCATTGCTGACTTGAATTTTTGTTTTGGAGACAGAAGAACGTTCCTACAAGCATTCCTCTTTGAGGAAGAATGAGATGAATCTGATAAACAGCTATCAGAATCTGTATCAGAACAATCTGTATCTGAGCTCGAGGATGAAGAGGAGGAGGACGAAGAGGAGGAAGAAGAGGAGGAGGAGCTGATATTAGTATATTTTTTGCTAGCCTTTTTTATGTTGTTTGACTGCTTAGCTGACTTTGGTCTAACCTTCTGTTTTTTGCCATCATCACTACTATCTTCTTCATCTGTATAATAATCTTCTTCACCTTCTTTAACTATTTTGGGGATTCTAGCAGGAACATTCTCCTGTGTTCCCCTACTTGCTGCAGATGTCGCTCCAGATGTACCTGCATTCTCCGCAACTGGAGAAAGTGAGAAAGATGAAGCACCTCCAAGATGATCTGTGCTATTTTCTAGGGATTGATCCTTCTGCAAATCTTTCTGCTTTTCTTCACTTTCCTCCTCAAAACACTTTGCATCCTTTGAATTAGAAACCAAATCAGAGTCTGCAAGAGCTGCCTTTGTACTTCCTTTCTCTATACATTCACCATTTTCTTCAGCTTTCTTTTTCTCTTCCTCAAAATCACTGTCAAAGAAAGCATGATCCACTTCACCATCTGATATATCTTCAAACCGGTCCATACTGAAATACGAAATGCCACCTGCAACCATCAGAAAAGGTTTCCAAAGGTTAGCAGAAAACCAGATCCAAGTACGCTTTTAGTATAATAGTTTTGTTCTTTACTCTTTTAGCTCTAGTAATTTATAATTCTGCAATTAATTATGTTGTGTTGCTAAGGACAACTCCATAGTGAGTTCTATAAAGACATTTATTGTCACCTTATTGTACACAGCTTACATGTTAGACCGAAAAGCTTTACTTTAAGCCAACAAAAACCATCATGATTTCAAAACTTTTACTCCTAAGGAAATTAGTCAAACATTGCTAGCAGCTAAAGACTCTTAACTATTACAAACAAGCAATTGAAGTGTCTTATCTTGTCCCTTTAAGCTAGAGCCATTTTAAGCTAGAGCCACTAATGAGCTATCATTAGTTTGGATTTTATGTTAAAAACCTTGTTTGTATGTGGTGGTCATCATCTTTGCTGACACAGCCATTCAAACTACAGACTTTCCACACTTCAAGTAGGAACAATTTCCATTCACATCAGAAGATCCATGGCTCTATAGGTTAAATTGTAATAGATGTAGAGTGTGTCAGTGTTAATGTTTTAGTTTGTGTTGTGGCTTAGCCCCAGCCAGCAATTAAGCACCACACAGCTGCTCACTCACTCCTCCCCCCCCCGCAGTGGGATGGGGAGGAGAACCAGGAAAAAGAAAGGCAAAACTCATGGGCTGGGATAAAACCAGTTTAACAGGAAAGCAAAGGAAAACAGGAAGAAAAACCAATAACAACAATAGAATATATTAAGTGTGTGATTTACAGTACAAATGGCTCACCGTCCTGAACCCGATGCCCAGCCCAGTCCCAAGCAGCGATCCTGTCCCCGGCCCCACTTTATATACTGCTCATGATGTCCTATGGTATGGAATATCACTTTGGCCAGTTTGGGTCAGCTATCCTGGCTGTGTCCCCTCCCAGCTTCTTGTGAAAATTAACTCTATCCCAGCCGGAACCAGGACAGTTTGGATCAGGAGCACGCTTTTCTTGACAGTCCTCTGTAACTCATACTGCATAGTACAGTGAGCAAACCTGATTCTTTCAGATGAAACTAACCCTTAAAGTGTGCTCCAGGCACAAAACTAGCGCACTTAAGCCAGCAGTCACCATTCAGTCCAAGGGACCAGATTATGGCTAGCCCAAATACATATAGGGTGGATATCAGGTCCTCAGTGCCAACTGTTATGATATACCAATCTGCTCCTATTGTGTCATACACCTTGCAGAAATATATGGTGTTAGATCCTATGCATGTGGCAGGGGGGATATGAAAGTTTCCACTCATTAGTAGGATACTCAAAGTTAAAATAAAGAAACCCAAACACCCCGCAACCAAAGAAAATTAGCCAGTATCAAAGACTACTGTTCCCATCTAGCCAGAAGTACTTTTCTCCTACTATTTTCAACAGATTTTATATAAATTTTGTAAGCTGCAATCGATAAATACATAAGATTCTTTAGAGTCAAGGAAACCAAAAACAAAGACAGTGGAAGCAACTATACAAGGCAAGAGAACCAGAACATTTCACAAGATGGATGGTCTTCCTTAAACCACATATAGTTTGTTGCCATGGCAAACAAAGGTGAAAAATGAATTCCTAAACTTGCTTTGAAACTGCAAGACTATTCCCAAGAAAGCTTCTAGCTAAAATTACTTCAAAATACAGATTTTTTAAAGGTCTATGTCACTCAGTTATCTTGCCACTTCTCAAATAATACTCAGTTTTAGAGGAATTTGAAATATGCAACCCAAATACAAAAAGCACAACATAAGCCTTAAAAGCAGAAGGTGTGGAATCTCCTGTGGTTTTAAGATTCACAAAGCTAAAGAACTGAAAAGACACTTAATAAGGTTAGATATTGTATAAAGCTGAAAATGCTGTTAAACAATAGAAGCAGAGGTCAACTTTGGTACCATGAAGAGAAACTCTTTAAAGCATGTAGCTCCTCCAAGAGCAACAGAACAAAGGAGTAAAACACCTGGGAATTCTTAATTTGAAATGCTACAAGGAATTTGGAAATTTTTCATATTCATGTCACTTCTTGTGATCCCTCGCTTCAGGCAGCTTGCATAGTCTGCAATGCCTAATTGCCACGTGAATTCTTAGAAGTTTTCCTAGAGTAGCTTCCTAAAAGGATAATGCATTTTAATATATCAAAACATGCACAACAGAAAAAAAATTCAGAAGAGTAACAAATTAGATTTTCTACCTCATGTAACCTAAACCAGAAGGGAACCAAGCAGGAATTTTTGGCATTACCTGTAGACTACAGATCATGAATTATTTATTTAGCAAGTACAACTTGGGCAAAGTAAATTCTATGAAGAAAATTAATATCGGAAGTACAGTGTTAAAACAAAAACCTTTCTTCTCCATGATGCAAGGTTTTTATTACTTAAGGCACTAGCATCTCACCAGTTTGTAGCTTCAGATGGATTATGACTGATTGGTAAAAGTAGGCACATGGTGTATTTCACTTGTCTCAAACACATAGATTTGATATACTGTTAGCACTGTTGTACATCTAAGAGCATAAGGGGATAAGGCAAAAACCAGGTTTGCAGGTTGATGCAGACCAACTAGTGCAGCTTGAAATAAAAAATTTTGTTGAGTGTAATACACACATCCATGTATTTTTAGTTTATGTAACGCTACTCCTGCAAAGAAGACTAAACTAACAGTATCTCATCGGCTATAATATAATACATGGTCACGCCACGACTTCTCAGATGTCTCTTTTCTGAACACAATTTCTTCAATGAGGATGGGATTTAACTCAAGACAGTGGGAAAAGGGCAGTGTAGAGATGGCAAAAGGTCATAAAAGATAGCAAGGAGCCTGTGTATTCCTTTCCATCATTAGCACCAGCCAAGGAGCACACATCTTCCCAGTCTGCATGACTCAGGAATAGCTTACCTGCCAGCATGTTGTGTTCCATGAAGACTGAGCCGTAACTGATTCATGGACAGCAACCACTGTTACCAGGAGAAATGCAGTTCAGCAGTCTGACTCTGTCCAAGGAGCCGCAGCTGTAACACCAGTCATTTCATTGCCAAATGCTCCTTCCCCTTTGCTAGCACAACCCCCTAATGACTTTGGCCTTCATCTTAATAGAAAACAGACATGCTGTGTTGGTCAATTTCTCTTGCTGACACTCTTAATCATTCACAAACTAAACATTAATTCATTTTGTAGTTTCCATCAAAAACAAACAACAGGAAATAGACAAAGCGATGGTATTCTTGGTTCCTACTCTCCTCATGTATCTAGAATGTCTTTAAGGGAACTGGAATTTGCCAAGAAGCAGCAATACAGAAGAAGCAATTTTGCTGATAAACCATGCCTAAATTAATAAATTGGCTGCGCATGCATACATACACACTCCTTTATATACAGGGCAGAGTATAATTTTATTTCTGTGAGAAGTACAGAGTTCTGCTACGTTATCAATTTTTAAAATACAGAATCAACAAATGATATTCTGAAATCCCAAAAAACCTGTCATTAGAGTCAAATACTTATCATTAACTGATAATTCTAATGACCATCGTATTTATTTACAAAAAATACATGCTTTCTGTGGCTTTTTGCCATGAAGCCCTCTAACACAAATACGATCAACTCAAATGAGCAGGCTGGCCATTAATTATTTGTCAGATCTTTTTTTACTCTAATATTTCCTCTCCCCATGTAATTCTCTACCTCTCTCCCTTAAGTCTTGTAACTGTAACACCCACCCATTACCCCAGCCAAGCACATCCATTTGTCTTTGTCGCTTCCTCACTGCGGTTCTTCCTAGTTTATACCACTTTTTAATCCCTTCACCTGTAAACACCAAGCTTGACCCATTTAAGATCAGAAAGCAGTGGCCAAGCAGCCAAGGAAAACATGCAGTCTGGCTGTCAGGGCAGTAGGGACTCACATTTTCTCATCAAGAGGCTGATGCGCTGAGCATCTGACTACCTACTAAGACCGCATCCATGTTGTCCCCAGCTGGCCACTGCAGGAGCAAAGACCACTCAGCTCCGGCACAGGCCAACCACTGCCTGCGGCTGCACTGCCCAAAGGACAAGCAGCATTTTAACATCCTCCTCCACATTAAAGATCAAGACCCTATTCATGCTAAATGTATCGAGTGTTTTTCCCTGCCTACTGCAAACCTGCCAACTACAGCACCACCTGAAATATTTTTGTAGGTAATGCCTAATAGCAGGCCTTCATGCATGGCTGCAATATAAAGCATCTTATACAAAGGTAGGATAGTACATAAAAAGTGATATAGTGAGGATACAGATTTAGATGTGGTTTTGTGTTTGAACATATACTGCCTTTTGATAACATTTTCTGAATGTTAGAAACTAACACTTAGGAAGTACATTAAGTACCTAGTGAAAGATTCAAGGTATTTTAACCTTGGTTAAACCTTAAAGTTATCTAATCAATCTTTCACTTTTTTAAATGCAGACAATCTGAAATACCTGCATCAGAAAGTACTGAAATAAATCACAGAAAAAAAGAAAAAACTCAGCATTAAAGTACAAGCAGTGATCAACTTCCTTTTCTTTTAAGCATTCTACTTTCATAAATGAGGAAGAGAACAGTTCATACAGAGAGGAAAGCCTTTTTTTTTCCTCTGTCTAGTAACACACAAATTCCTAGCACATAGAACACCACACTCTGAATTTGTATGCTATACATCCTCTGAAGGCCCCAAGTGCTTTCAGGACATCTTAAGATTCTGGTATTTAATAAAAGTGGAAAACAAGCCCCTTAAGCATGCTGTGGGCTGAATCAGAAGTTTCTGACGTTACTGCATGCATACTGTGCATCACCACAAAGGCCATAATACAGCTCAGCTATAGTACGCTCAAGATGAGTCAACAATATGTTTCCTGCAATAAAAAGGAACAGACATCATCTAGGATGTATTAACAAACATATATATAAAGTATCAGAAGCAATAATAATGTTGTATTTGGCTCCAATAAGGCACCTTCTGGGTTTGGGTTATGAATTTTGGTACAAAGCAAAGTATAATTGATACTGAAAGAAGTAACCAAGCAGACAACCTTCTCCCAACCTGTACAATTAATGCTCCCACTGAGGGCACCTCTCCTTTGAGCTGGAAATTTCTACCTCTTCAGAACAGGGACCCACCCTCCTGATCTCAGAGAGCAGAAACGAGTGTTTGAGAGCTAAGAGATTGGAAGGTTGAAGTGTTTTAATTAAAAGATTTATACTGTCAATACCAGATGTTCTTTAGGACACTCCAAAATCCTCTGACTCTATTTACTCATTATTGCCCCTCTGTCAGGGATCTTGCCCCCTTAAACCTGCTGACTGCCAAATAACCTCTCTGTATGGTGAATTTGGGAGAGGATGAAAATGCTAAACATCATCTGACTAACATTTAAAAAAATAACAATCATTAAACAAGTTACCATGTAAAAACACACTGGTTCAAACCCCACCCTGCTCTTTCTCCCTCCCTTCCTCATTTTTGGCTGAGGCATAAAAAAAGACAAATTTGAAAATGTCTAGTAGAGAGCAATAAAAATTTTAAGACAACTAGAAAAGTCCAACTTCTGAGGGTTTGTTTAGTTTAAAAGAGGGGAAACATAAGTCTTAAAATCTGTAAAACAGACTAACCCAAAACTTAGTTTGTTCTCAGATACGATCAACAGTGGTAAATACCAAGTAGTGCAGCTGCTTCCAGCCATGTGACAAACCACGCATACCCAGCCTGACCTACCTCCTCTTTAATCAAAGCTTTCATTTTTGCTACTATGAAACAACAAAGCATGCAAAGGAGGAAATATACCTCTCAGGAAACTATTTCCCTTGAGGGAAACCCACAATCAATGAAACACCCAGCCTGTTTAGTACATACTCTAATTTTCCAAGCTCAGAGCACAATACCCACCACAGCTGTTCTGCACACCATATGCTCTCCAAACTTGGGTATCAATTTCCCCAATCCAAACCACGATTGGTTGATAACCAATCTACAAAACACAAGGCCTCAAACCCAGCTCACAATAAACTCCAACACTTCAAATCTATCCAAGCTCTGCTCTTCCACACAGTTATACATCCTGCACTGGACGTGTTCCTACACCTTGAGATGGAAGGGCTGGTTGAGGCACAGGCAAGTTACTGTGCAAAACACTACAAAGCAAACAGGAGCTGAAATTGGAATCATAGAAAAATTTAGGTTGGAAGGAATCCTTGGGACATTATCCAGTCCAGTCCACTGCTCAAAGCAGGGTCAGCTTCAAAGTTGGATCTAGTTTGCTCAGGGCCTTGTCCAAGCAAGTTTTCGAAAACTCCAAGGATGAACACTTCACATCCTATGTGGGCATTTCCTCCAGTACTTAACAACCCTCATTGTGATTTTTTTTTCCCTTTAATCAGAATTTCCCATGTCACATCTTGCAACTATTAGCTTCTGTCCTTTCACGGTGCACCTCCAAGAAAAATCTGGCTCCATCCAGTTACAGGTAACTATGTTGCTGCTGCTGAACCACCTAGACATAACTACGCAGGGGTGAATCCCTTTGCTCAGATTACAATGTACATATAAGTATTTACTGCTGATTCATGACAAACTTCTTGTTGTTGGCTCATGAGACAGTAATAGACTTGTGCCTGAACTGAGTAATCTGAACAGGCCATGGAACCACCACTTGTCCCTCACAGATCATATCTGACAGGACCCAATTCAAGCTGCAATCAGAACTACCATTGTTTCTAGTGCATCTGAAACCAGTTGTCCAGCTGATTCTCAGCTGGCTCTCTAATGCCTTTCACTGTCTTTTTCTCTCTCCTAGATAGAGAAGAGGAAGTAGGGAAGACCTGCTCCTTCAAATCTATGGGGTCAATATACCCAGCCTTTGCTGCCCTTTTTTGTCTGTGGGTTTTGTTTTTTTTTTTTTGCTTGTTTTTTTTTTTTTGTTTGGTTTGGGTTTTGCCCTGGTTCTCTCTGCTGGACACAAAGGAAAATATTTTTCCCTGTATGCCGTAAGATATAGTTTAGTAACTCCCAAACCTATGACAGGTTAGCCCTCAGAACAGCAGTTCTGTCTCCAAACAGAGGTGGGCCCACTGGAGATGCTCCAAAATACTTTGGAGTCCTTTTAAAAGGATTCCAACAGAAAGCCCTGAGTCTCCTGGCTATTTCAAGCAAGGATTCAGTTTAGCAAATGGGCACTAGAAAGTCCTGGAACAGAGTCAATTGCCATCATCTGCTAGAGCAAATGAAAGCACATGACCACCAGAGAACCCTAGATGACTGCAGGGCAAAGGCTTTCAAGTTAATGTACAAGGGGGGGGGGGGGGGGGGGGGAGTAGTTCCTCTTGAGACAAAAACAAGCCAATCCCCTACTATGAAAAGCTGCAATACATTATGCTGAGAGGCGTGGATCTGTAGCTCCAGGACTTCACTCATACACACACATTAAATGTTTGTTCTTCAGTGAAGGTCACCTTGTGACCTCATGAGCAGAAAGGCTAGGTCAGAGACTGCTGAGGTCAAATGATGTGAGTGATGATGCCCATCAGGCCTGTCTAAACACGCCACGACTACTCACTCACTGCTGAGAATCCCAATAAAATTACCAGCAAACCCTTCAAACCCAGCATCTTACAATGAAAATAAAAAATAAAGACAATGAGTCACATGTTGTTTGATAAAAGCATCAGCAGCTTCTGGAAGGATTTCCTTCATAAGGCCCTCCATCTCTACAAGCATAAGTGACGCCACCCACAAAGTCTTATGGGCCTACTGCCATATACTGTTTCTCACTGCCTAGAAGAGTCCCACCTCCAGCTATCTCAGGGACCAAAAGGCAACAAGATGCTAGGGGGAAACTGGTCACTGGCATTGACCCTTCCCAAAAGTGATCCATAGCCACAGCCTTTCAATAACATAGAGAGATGTTTAACAGTTCCTGGCAGCAGAGTTATTTGTATAAAAGTAAGAAAAGCCCAGAAAAGGACAGATTTTACTGCCAGGTATTGAGGGTAAAGAGCAAGGTAAAAGGAAGCTAAGTTTTCTCACTCCTGCTGTACTGGTGCTATCTATGAAGAGTATTTCTGCCCAATACCAAGATTTAAGTATTGGGGCAACAAGCATCCAACCAGGCTATCCACAACTGAAGGTGGTGAATCTGGCACAGTACTCCACGATGGCATGCAAGAAGAAGGAAAACAATTCCTCTTATTAAAGCAAAACTTCAGCCTATCTGCCCCGTAAAGGCTGGAGTTATGAGTGCCATCATCCTGCTGCACCAGTCGGGGGATTACCTGTGTGTGTGTGCCTTCCTTAAGCTCCAAGCACACCACTCAAACATCAGATCCCTGGGGATCTGCTGAGACTAACCCAAGCAGCTGCTGCAGACTGTTGGGGGTCGGGTATTGCCATCTTCCAAATGACAACAGATACACCACTTATCCCGCTTCATGTAAGCAATGCTTCTGTGTTGATCAACTGTCTCAAAAAGTACAGCACAAAGGTGGCCCAAACCCCAGCAAAGGTCTGTGTATGTCTTCAAGCTCTCAAACCACCATTGATCATTCCCCATTTGAAACTACATAGAGGCATAAACCCCCTCTTTCATCACAGTTCAAAACTAAAGGAGAAACAACAATTCTTTCACCAATATTTGTACAGTAACTTTCACCCTACTCTCACCTTGTAACAGCCCAGTTGTGTTCAGTCTGTGCTCCCGCCTCATTCATTGCACACAGTAGAGGTATGGGCCAGAAATGCTTAGAATCTACAGACACCCATCTGCTCCTGTTGGGAAGCCAGACCTCAAAAATAAAGCCATAATAGAGTTCAGCAGCAGATAAATCAGCATACTCCAGAATACCAGACCATCCTTACCAAGTGGCACAACACATGAACTGTCTCCAACAACAGAAACACTCACTGAACTAGAAGTTTGTTCATGCTTCTAATGTTACAGATTTAGTACGCTTAGTGACCTGACTGCACAAATAAGCATGTCATCAGCATTTCCCTCAAAACTTTGCATAGATGTGCTTCCACACAGATCAAACAGATGTGAGTTTTGTGATCACAAGATGACACCTATTACCACAGGCTGGAAAATACACATATAGTTATACAGAGATAGCGATCACATTCTCCACAGCCACTGAAAATAAGATGCAATTCTTTTAATTTTCAGTGAATATATTTCTATGTAAGAGGAACAAGCACTGTCTGGTACAGATGAGCAGGGCGAAGTACAGATATTCAGTCACTAAATTAGTATACAAAGAACAGCTTAAACAAATATCACTTAGGAATAGTCCAAGTACATTTATGTTTCCTCAGAATGTGTGTTGGGGGCAAATGAGGTAAAAGCCTCCTGAGATCCTCTCTTGCATTATATTTTTATGACTTGTTCATTTCTTCATATGAGAAATATCAGTATGGAAAAGCAGATAAAATGCTGAAAATAGGGCTCTCTTAAATTCAACATAATATGGGTTTCCTGGAGTTCCAGTGTTTATTATGTTACTAAAATGAAACACTTCAAGAATACCCATCATTGAATTGTGCCTTAAACACCAGTTGAGATTGTTGGATGGGAAAAACCTTAGCCAAGGAAGGTAAGTTATGTTTTAGACCATTCCATCACCAGTCTTGGTTGAGCATAAGACCAGGAAGCAAAGAACGAAAAAACTTCAAAAAGCAGCTCTGGTGGAAGCACTAAGGTACATCCATGATAATAATGATCTGCGTATCTCCCATGAATTTAAGGAGATACTTAGGCTCACCTAGGAGACTGCTCACATTGAGGCTCTTACCTCTAAGCTCCAGGTATATTATTATATCCCCCGACTCCTGACTGGGCAGACTTTAAAGGTCTTGTAGATGCTCCTGTCACCTATGCCACAAAAGACCATATGCCAGGTATCTCTCAAATTTTGAAATACTCCTTACAGAAGCACCTGTATGTGCTGCTGGGTCAAGTGTCTAAAGGGATTGGCCCATGGCACTTTCAAAGCCTCAACAGGCTCTGCAGTCCCGATGGCCCTCTGAGCCCATGTAAGTCTCATGCAGAAACACAGGAACCTCTGAATGCCCTTTTAAACATCGGCAAGCACAAAACCAAAACAAAAATCCTAGTAAGTCATAAAAGCTTTAAGTCCCAAGAAAAGGAAGCAAATGTCCCCAAATCACTTGCTCTCTCCTTTTCTCTGGTCTCCATTCCATACCATTACAAGGATTATCTAGGCTGAGAAAATACAAAGGAACAATGTCTGCACTAAAAAAAAAACAAAAACAAAAACAAAGCACCCCCCAAAAAAACCCACCAAACCAAACCAAACCAAACCCAAAACAAACAGAAAAAAAGTGGTGGGAGAGCTTGAAGCAATCCAAAAGCCTAGTCCAAATTTTTGGACTAGGCTTTTAAAATGCCAATTAATTTACAATTATTTTATAAACCCATTCTTAAGCTAACATCTGGTGACTAATTTTCTAGTAATGATGACTTCATTGTAGTCTTCAAATAGCTCCTCGGAAGAATTTAACTTTTTGTGGAACTTTGTTCTCTCTCCATTGCCAACTCCAGGGATCGCTTTCTAGCCAAGAAAAAGAGATTAACTATTTTTTCATAGAAGCAAAAATGTGCACAATGCACTCAATGCTCTATATTGAGCCCCTCATAACAGACAGACAAAAGCAGGGATACAAAAGAAATTTAGCACTGCTATTTCTGTTATATTCATTCCCTCCCACATAGTTTTCCTGCTGTTTCTATGAATGTTGCATAGAAATTTTAACCACACAATTTTTAAATATATAAATGTCCAAATGCAAACACTAGATACTTTTTATGTATGTTTTATAGTAAGAATGAATAAGTGTACACTTTCGCATACTATAATAAAACCAGTTTCTGAAAAATTGTGTTTAACAGAACTGCAAGGGAAAAACTTTAGCAAGGCATAGAAGTTACATGACCTTAAATTAGGTTGTGCTAGAAGCCATGCCAGACTGTATTTTAAAATGCCAATTTCCCTAATACGCTGTGAAAACTCCAGAAAAAACAGAGCTTCGCAACCATGCCATACATTGCTGTTTGTTGTATCATCTCACTGAGACACTTTGGAATGAATTCAGTACTCTGCTCTGCTGCAGGGGCTGCACAAATGACAGCCAAGAAAGGCCCAGGATTTACAGTGACCTCTTTTGTGATTTCCACACAAATCCATAGGGGCCAAGATATCCGGTGGTTGCTTATTTTTCCAAACTACAGCCCCACCTTGGGAAGTTAGTGCGGGACACAGTCCTGTGCAGGGCAGGGGGAGATAGAATACTGTCGTCCTGAGGAAACTGCAGAGGTGTGACTATTGCAATGATTTAACACGCTTGAGGTAAGCTGTTTACAACAACCATTTCGGTTGACTTAATTCCCACTATTTACACCCCAACCAAAACACTTCACTAAACTCTATTCAAGCATTGCTTCAACACGTCCCTCCTAGTCCGGTAACTTTGAGGATGGCGCGCACGACGCAGTAACTCGCTCCTGAAGCCGACGACTACGATGCCCAAGAGGGCCAGTGCCTCAGAGGAAAATCTCCCACCTCTTTTCCAATCCCCCCGAGGAGCAGAGAGGGCAGGCACGGCACTGAAGCGGGGCATAAAATACGTTTCACGACAACATGACTAAACTCTGGCAGCTCAGCGCCAGCTGAAGCCCTCCAAATATAGCGCGTGCGACATGCTTGGGAGACACCTACATACGTGTCGCTCAGACAGGGACCCAAGTAGAAAGACAGCAAATTAAAAAATAATAAAAATATATATGATGATTAAAAAATAATATATATACACATTAAAAAAACCCAAAACACGCCTCCCACCTTGTTTGATCTGGCAACAACTACCACAGGCGGGGGATGAAAATGCCTACCGCCCCCTCCCGCCGCCCCCAACCGCCACACACCCGCTCTCCGGGCACCTTCCGTGGGGAGGAGGCACCGGCGACCCCCGAGACGGAGCACCGGAGGCCCCGCCGCCGCCAGGCCGGGCCGGGCCGGGCCGGGCCGGCAGCCCCCGGGAAGAAGCAGCCGCCGTCTCCCCCCTCGGCTTTGTTGTGGTAACCGCGCAGGCAGCCGGGGCGGATACTCACACACACGGGAGGAGAGAAAGAGAGAGGAGGGGAAGGGGGAACCGCGCAGCGTTGCGGCCGCCGTCTAGATCCAGGCTCCTATGCAGCCCGAGCCGGCCCCCTCGCGTCGTCGGGCGGGGAAAGGCGGTGCCTGAGGGGGGCGGGAAGGGAGCCGGGGGCCGGGACCTCCCACTGGGAGGTCCCGGCCCCCGGCTCCCTTCCCGCCCCCCTCAGGCGCCGACTCTCCCCTTCCCTCCCGCCTCTCTCGGCTCTGCAGGATGCGGGGAGAAAGCTGGCACTCTTGCTGAGGCGATGGTGTCCCATGCTGAGGCGATGGTGTCCCATGCTGAGGCGATAGTGTCCCAAGCTGAGGTGATGGTCCCCAGGTTGAGGTGATGTGGCTCCAGGCTGAAGTGATGGGGCTCCAGGGTGAGGTGATGAGGCTCCATGCTGAGGTGACAGTGCCCCAAATTGAGGTGATAATCCCCAGATTGAGGCAATGGGGCTCCAGGTTGAGGTGATGGGGCTCCATGTTGAGGTGACAGGGCGACATGCTGAGGTGATGGTGCCTCAGGTTGAGATAATAGTGCCCCAGGCTGAGGTGCTGGCACTCTATTTTGAGCTGATGGCATCCCAGGTTGAGATAATGGTGCCCCAGGTTGAGGCAATGAGGCCCCATGCTGAGGTGATGGTTTTCCATGTTGGGGTAACAGTGCCTCAGATTGAGGTGATGGTGCTCCAGATTGAGATGATGGTTCCCCAGGTTGGGATGATGGCACTCCTTGTTGATGTGTTCGCAGTCCATATGGAGGGGATGGCGACTCAGGTTGAGGGCATGGTGCCCCAGGTTGAGGTGACAGTGACGCACCTTGAGGTGATGGTGCCTCATGTTAAGGCAACAGGACCCCAGGTCGAGGCGATGGTCCCCTACATTATAGTGGCAGGGCTACGGCACTGAGCGACATATCCTGAGGAAATGGAGGGGGGAAACTCATCTGGAGGGCTTCTAGGGACATCTGACCCAAATCTTTGGGGTTGGATCAGGACCTTTCCCCGAGTGAACCTAATCTCAGCATCCTTGAATCTCAGTATAATTATTGCAGAAACAAGAATGAAGCCTTCAGGCAGAGTTTCATTACTTCTAGCACTGACTAGGTAAGTGGTGACTACCTACTAGTGATCTGCCACCTCTGTAAGGGTGAGAAAGGTTCCAGCTCTTTCAAAGGGGTCAGTTGCAATATCAGACCATGGCATTTCTTTAATGATACTAATGTTACTTTCTAACAAAGTAGGAAAGAATTATGTGAAAAGAAAGACTTCCAGATTACTGATCCACGCGTTCAAAACTAAAAACTCAACTTTGGCCCCATTGTTCATCATGAAAAAGATTTAATGACACAATCACATTTTTTTTCTGAGCAAACTGAATTTTGAGTTGAATCGAGGCTGTGCAGCCAAGACAACTGTTGTGTATATGGCCCTATTTCACTCGGCACATGAACACATACAGAGGCACACATGTATGTATGTATGTGTGTATATATATACACACATATTTTCAAATACATATAGTGAATGTGTCAGAACACTACACGAAAAGAAAGAAAATCTCTTGATTAACTCAACCAAATGTCTCTACGTGAACCAGAGTCTAGTCCTACTTGTGCTACACAGTGTTTAATGGAGGTTCTGCAAATTATGTAGAGTAACTTTTCATACTTGGCCACGTGTTTCATTCTTATTTCTCTGGAACCTTATTCTACTCACTGTTGAAATGCTGAATAATCACAACTGCAGCTAAAATCAATGGAAGCTGTATTTGGAAAACGTCAAGTGCTACAAAATGCTGAGCCTTTGCTGACCTCACAGTGTGAGGTCTTGGGTACCTCACATTGGACACTAAATGGGTGCTTTTGTCCTTTTTTCCTGTGTGTCAGGTTCCTACCTGCAAATAGGCAAAATATAATACCATTGTCTCAAAAAAGTGTAGCGAAAAATAAAATCAGTTAATATTAGTGTAACTTGCATATTTTGTAGAAATGTGGGCAACAAAAATTAATAGTTATCTTCTGAGAGCAGTTCATCTAATTTTCAGTAAAGGAGGAATGGGGCCTAATGGAAAGATAGTATATGATCATGTAAAATCTGTATCATAATGTCTTCACGAATGACATTCTTGTAAGGAGAAAAAAACTGTGTAAGTAGAACTTTTGCAGTTGTAATATATAAACACTGGGGCAAAGTTTTATCAGACAAACTATGTCTGCTTTTATAGAGGCAGATTGTTTATATGGTTTCCACTGAAATGTGTCTGCATTTTACATTTTCAATCAAGTCCAAAGCATCTACCATTGCAGGGAAAGTTTTAAAAGGCAAAAAAGGTTGACAATTTTAAGCCCCTTCATTCTACAAGCCTTTGAGAAATAATCACAATCATTTTCTTGAGTTTCTTGAAAGGTGTCAAGTAAGATGTAAGATACTGAGAGGTATAACAGACAATCTCCTTTTCTCTTGCTCTGTTAGCTAGGGTTCATGAAATCAACAGCATCCACTACCCAGTAAATTTGTTTTCTCTCTTTCTTATGATTGTTTCTAACACTGTTAGTTATTACTCTTCCATATCATCAGGTTTAAAAGTTCACGAGTACGTGTGGGTTTTGTGCCCGAGAGGCTTTTAGGAATTTCTTTAACCTCTTAACATGACTATAACTACAATGCAGCACCACAGCGGTTATAAAAAAGCATGTAAAACATTCAAAATTGTAAGAATGCTAAAAATATAAAATAAGTATGCACTTTACACACCTTTTTTTTGCCTATAATGTAAATTTCCATTTACATGAATAATTGCTAACCTTCATAGCAATGTGATCTGAGCCAGAATGGCTCATAAAACAGAAAGTAAATGTGAAAAAGCCTTTAGGAAATTATTCATTTTAAGCTTGTCTAAACATTTTAAAGGTGTAAATTTATTGAAGTTTAAAGTTTGCAGTACTGTGAAGGTGAAAGTTGCAAGATTGTCACTAAAGACAGATGTAAAAGTGTGTTCAACCCAGTGGGGCTTTGTCTAGGGTACGTTATAAACAGGTAAATTACACTCCTAGCTCAAAGGAAAAAAGTGAAGATGCTGACTCTTCCCCCAAATCAGACATAATTTCTGTTTTAAACCAAAATTAAAATAATCTTATCTTTGTAGGAAAGATATTTGCTGTAATGCTTGAATAAGGTAGAGTTTGAATCTCTTATCTCATAAACTAGTTCCATGACTGAGTCAATAGTTATGGAAAGAGAATAAAATAACCCCCAGTTCAGAAAAGTGACCCCCGAAGTCCTTTTGGCTCATACAGAAAAGTAATTTTTAAAGTACAAAAGGGGAAGTTCAAATAACACTGAGGTAAACTTGAAAATTGCCATTGACTTCAGTGGAACTAGGATGTCATCTAGAGTATTAGGAATTGTACCTCAGGTTGAAAAGTCATAGAATCTTATTAAAACCTAAAAGAAAAACAATCAAATCTCCCTCTAGCTCTATGGATACACACTTGAGTTGATTTAGACATACCTAATTCAGGGTATGATGTGTAAATCCTAGCTAAAATTGGTGGGATTACTCATTCAGACAAGAACTGGTTTTGTGCGTAAGCACTGCAGGACTAAACTCTTATTGCAGGTAGGTTTATTTTTTTTATCTTCCTCTCCACTTCTGAGAATTAATACTCTAATAAGAAAATAATCTCTGTTTACACAGGACTAACAACATTACCTGCTCTGCTTCAGGTTAATTTAAGAATTCCATACCCTTAAGTAGTTTTGACAGAGGCCCAGGCAGTTTCCTGAATGCATTTGCAGTAGAAAGCCTCTACACACTCTGTCTGGTTTCTTGTGTGGATCTTTATTAAGATCCCAGAATAGATCTTGAACTCAGTCCAAAGCGCTGTATTTTCTGAAATCTTTGAGGAATAAAGTGCGTGCTGGGAGATGGATCTTTGCTTTTTGTTTTCTACCTGATGAGAATAAAGTAACTTTATAGGAAACCTTCTGGCATGTTGGGCCTTATCCAAAAGCTTTCAGACTCTGCAAGAATCTCTCTGTTGGTCTTAACAATCAGATGTATACAAAGGACCTTGGTCCCCAAGCCCTTCAGTGAAGTATCAGGATGTTTTGGCACATGGTAGTTCGCATGGGAATGGACTGTCATTGCAATAGCATTTCCATTATTATGATATGATGATTTTCACCTTTAATCACATTAGAGACATTACTTAAATAATCAATTTTGGACACTGTGAATGGTCTGAGCTAGCATTTAAAAGGTCTTTGTGCAATTTAATATCCACTAAATAGAATAATCTGTATAACAAAATTATATTTAAGCTACCGTAAGGACTTTGGATCAGATTAAGGAGCCGTGTCTCTTTTGGTCAGTGACTAAAATGGGAGCTAAAATCGCTCCAAAACGACTTTGGGATTTTGAGAGGAAATACATTGCTATGCGAACCTCTAATAGATAAAGGCGTGTATATAGAGAGACAATTTTGTATACAAGTCAGGCCATACCATCAGACACTGTGGGTTAGGTTAGAACCCGTTTAGAAAATACCATGGTGGAGTAAAACATTTGTTGTAACTTAGAATCCTGACTAGCTCCGTGCCTGTACTGTGCACGTTTCCCTTATGGTTCTGCACCTGAGCGGACACCCGCCCCCTGTTACAGTGCAGTGTCGGGGCTGCAATTCAGCCTGTTGGGCTCCCGTACTATTCATGTTCAACGCTTTGGCTCGCTTGGTATCGCAGAAGCACACGGAAGTTTAGTGTCTGGTTTTTAAAATGGTGCTAGTTCTTGAAGTTAGACGGAAATGCAAACATTCACAGGATCAGGGCCTTGGCATTCATACCTTTTCTTCATCGGGCTACTATCATTCATTTTACAGAAGTAACTTTTTCACCTAAGTTTTACAGAATGTGAACAAATCAAAAGGACTCCAACCTCAGCACCGATAGCTGTCGCTTGAAAGATAACATTCAGGGCTACTTTGCACATTAAGACTGCTAGAGCAGTGGCAATCTGAAAAGCGCTTCCCAGAAGTCTCAATACCTGTACACACTTCTACAGTGCTTAACTTTCTTAATGGGATATCTGCTCTTGCCCATGAGTAAATGCTTCCAAATTCACTTTTGCAGAGTCTGGCTTCCTTAAGGACAGCTTTGCCCTTTACTCCTACTATGCAGAGATGGAGGCCTCCTCCTTTGGCTGTGGCTGGTAGCTGCTATGAACCTGCAAATTCAGAGGAGCTGTAATTGCACCATGCCTATGGCAAGGTGAACGTGCATCCCGAGCCCCGGGCAGTGGGGCGGGGCTTTGCACGATCACTGTTGTATCATTTCAGTCGCTGTTCTATCAACTTATTTCTGAAATCCAGTTATTTATGGCCTCCTTTGGCTGATCGAAGGGGTGCAGGCGGAGGGGTGCGTACAGCGCTCACTCAGGAGGGGGCCTGGACCTCTGAGATGCCCTTTGTCCTGAGGTCAGGCCAGGGCTTCGGTGCTGCAGCCAGACCACCCCGGGCCCCACTGGGTCGAGCCGCGGCCTGCAGGCCCCCAGCTCTGCCAGGCTGCCCGTGGCGGAGGGGTGCCCGGTAGCTTTCGGCGGGACCCGGCTCCACACCGCAGCCGGCGGGGATCCCCGCAGGGAGGCACCTTCCCCTCCTCGTTGTTTCCTGGCCGCTGCGCAGGAACGCCTCCGCGCCCGGCCATGGAGGAGCCCCGCGGGGCAAACCCGGGCGCGGGGCGGCGCGGCGCGGCGGACGCACGTGTCCGCGGCCCGCCCGCCCGCCAGGCACCGCCCTCGCCTCCTCCTCCTCCTCCTCCTCCTCCCCCTCCCCCTCCCCCTGCCGGACACCGAGCGGCGCGGCGGGGCCTCCCCGGCTGCCGCCACGGCGCTCGGCTCCCGCCGCCCACCGGCGGGCAGCGCTGCCGCCTCAGCGGCCGCCAGGAGGCGGCCGGGCCGCCGCGCACCCGCCTGCCGCCGGGCATGAGCTCCGGCTCCCCCGGCGGCCGCAGCGGTGCCAGTGGCGGCGGCGGGCGGCGAAGGAGGCGGCGGAGGAGAGGGGGGGGCCTGGGAGCGGCGACCTTCGCAGGAGGCTGCCGCGGCGGGAGATGCTCTTGCTCCCAGCGGCGCCAGGAGCAGCATGTTCTACGGTGCAGACAGCGCTAGCAGCACGGCCGGGCAGCCCGAGGCGGCGGGGGCCGCTGCCCCCGGCTCGCCGGGCTCGCACGGCCCCGGCGGCGAGGCCGGCCGCCGCAGCGCCCCGGCGGCCGCCGCTGTGGCCGGCGGGGGCGAGGAGGAGGCGGCGGAAGACGAGGACGAGGATCCTAGCTCGTCCCGCTTCGTGCTGGCGGCGGGGCTGGGGCTTCTGGCCGTGTCCGTCGTCCACCTGGGGCAGGAGCGGGCCGAGGCGGGGGGCGGCGGGCCGCCGTGCCTGGCCCTGCTGCTGCTCCGCCTCGCCCTCTACGCGGGCTGCGCCGCCGCCGCCGCCGCGCTGGGCACCCTGATCGTCCTGATGTGTCGCGGCCGCCGCCGCCTGCCGCCGCCGGACTTCGCTGCCGCAGCTCCGGTCCTGCGGGTCGCGGCGGTAAGTGGCGGGAGCAGGAGGGGAGCGGGGCGGGTGGCGGCCGCGGCGCGCCCTCCCCTTCCCGCCGGCGGGAGAGCGAGGAGGAGGGAGGCGGAGGTGGCGCGGCCCTCGCTCCGCCGCGGAGTGCCGGGCCACCCAAAGCCGGTGTCCCGTTGTCCTCCGGCGGCCGCAGGAGCCTGCCCCCTCTCAGCCGCTTGTCGGGGCTTTAAATGGGAAAAGTTGTGCTGGAGGGTAGCAGGCGGGCAGGAAAAATCAAGACTTTTCTCTGAGAGAGACCTTCGGATTGCAGGAACGTTCATACGGTAATTTGTTGTTGGCTGTGTATCAAATCCTTTTCTGCTCCTTTAGTCGAAATGTTATTAGTGGAAGAAGGAGACGTGCTCAAAGAGCCAGCATAGTGTTGCTTAAACGCATGCTCTGAAGTTGGGCAGCTTTAGATAGTGTTATCATAATGCCTTGAGGAAGTGCCAGCGTGTTCTCAAACTGCTGCAGACCTCTATGCAAAAGATAAACAAATTTATTTTCTGTACGTTTTGTAAAATGCACTAATTCATGTTCATGAGCTCTTTGTAGCTCACTGCTTAGGAATATTTTTTGGTTTCTTGTGAGTGGGACTGGTAGCACACGGTTTTTGGAGACTGACTACAGGTGCTGGTCAAAATACCTTTCCTCCCATCCTCTGCCCCCCATTAAGTCATCCAACGCTCCAGAGCTGATCCTAAACAGACCTGAAAAACTACTGCTGGAAATGAAGCTCTGCCTGCACTCCCGCTCTGCCCACAGGTCTCAGGGATGTGGTGGTTGACATCACAGGCAGTGACTCTGGCTGGGTGCCCTTGGCCCCTCACCGGTGAGTTGTAGACCTTAGTGGGGTGTGTTAGTACGTGAAGTGCTGCAGCAGTAGATGGTATTACCTAAGTTCTATTTCACTTCGGTAGTGTCGCGCAGGATACCTGAGAGCACTCTACAAAGGAAAAGGAGCATAATTTGTGCCACCTTGGTGTACAGCCTAGCTGTTCTGGTGACCCAGTTCATTATGTTTAGTAGATGTACTGTTCTTGTTAGCAGCAAGCAAATAATGCTGTCACTTCTGTGTTTCTGGGGCTGCAGTCAATACAGCTGAATTTGCGGAAAGCAGAGGGTGCTGGCAGGGCAGAGAGAACCTCTTAGAAATCACTTGCTGATATAGTTGACTGTCTTTCTGTCTTGCCAATCACATCAGCTAACGACCTGCAGTAGTGGTTTATTCCTTCGTCCTTTGACCTAAGGAGGGAAAGAGCCTGTGTTTGTGAGCAATACATTTTTCCAGGCCTGCATTTAATGGAAACTGGCAGGACATTATTGTCAGTAGAAGGGATCGTTTGGCCGGGGGTTGGTGACTTCAATGAATAGTAAAACTTGCAAAGGTGCATTCAGGATCTATTTGTAGCAGTGGGTGTGTGTGATACTTGTTTTGTCTTCTGGGGAGACTTTTTTAAAATCCTCTTTGCTTTGAAGACTCAACATCATACTTGGCTTTTTGAAGGGAGTGAAGAATAAATAGTGTGTATGAGCGTTAGAAGTGGGAAATGGGGAAGTGAGAAGATGCAACGCACAACGTGGTAAGCAGAAGGTACCTGTCCTGTATGTAGTGTGTTAAGTGGGTACAGCAAGGGATTGTTCAGCTGTTTTTTTTTGTCATAGGAATGCTGGGGAACAAATGTGTATTAAGTGCATAAGCACTTGAGTAGTACAGGACTATATACTTTTGTATTTCACCATTCAACTACCTTGCACCAAATGGAAAAAAAAAGAAAATAAAAATGCATCAGTAATAAATTTCCATTGCCTTCACATTTGCAAGACTAAATATTTCAGTGATAATGCCATAGCTCCAGTGACATTTATATGCTAGTACACTCATCTGAACATCTGGATGTGTGTTAATTTACATTTAGGAGAACATGTTGTATACATCGTATAAAACAATCTTTCTATATACTTAATAACTGAAGTCTCCCTGCTGCCGCAATGAAGAGCATCTTTCAGGTTTGTGAAACAGCCGAACGATGAAAATCGATTTCATTTGAGAATCCAAGAATTGAAGAAAAAAAATTAAATTTATTGCTCTCTTTCTCTCCCCCATTGTGACAAACATGATACATAAGCCCACTGAACAGGAGTGAAAGTAGAGCTGTCCAGAGACAGATACTTCAGTTACTATACCATATGCACTTTCTTTTTGTGGTATGTTAGTGCCTGTTTCTCTTCAAGATGTTCTCCTATTGTGTCCATCCATTGGATTCGTATATGTAGATAGTGCACACCTGCTCTTGCTTTGTGCGGTCTAGTAAGTGGTGTTTGGATTTATTGTAGCTCTATGGTACGTGTTCCTTGTTTCAGAAGGAATTGAAATCTGGTATTTAAAAGCCGCTGCTAAAGCAACAGTACCTGCTGCAACCCTTTTTCCAGGATTGTTTCTTTACCCTCTCCCTGATTCACTTAAAATTTTTCTTTCCTCTCCCTTTGCACTGTTCTCAAAATTTAACCTGGCTGTATGAAAGGGACTGTCAAAAAAGGAGTGAAGTGTTTTACCCTTTCTATTTAGAAGCTGTAATTCCAGGCATCTTATTTGGCTTTCTTATGCCTTCAATTTACAGTTTTGTTGATTTATTTCTGGTACAAAATAGCTTCGGGGCCACAAAGCTGCTTGACATACTTTGTCTGAACACAATTTTGTGTATGTTTAGCAGATTTCCGAATTGGTGCTTCAGCAACACGTAGGTGAAGAAAAATAATAGTGTCTATATAGGCAGCATATAGAAATGTAGACCATTCACTAAAATGTTTATTGTGAAGTTTTCTCCATACATTTACCTTTGAAAAATTTGTAGGTTAGTCTTTTTATTATACATCCTTTTGTATTTACACCACTTTATTATCATTCAGTTGTTACTCTCCCATTTTTCATAGAGCCTTATGATCCTGTTGTCTTTCTGGGAACCAGCAGTAGGATGACTGTAAAGCTAGAATTTCTTCAGCCTTGTTGCGTCTTTTCCTCAAAAAAAGGGAAGAATCCTCTGTTGGCCTAATAATTAATAATTTTTTTTTTTTTCAGGAAGGAGTCTTATGGCTGGCATCTTGCTCTGCATGTGTCATATGTACACGAACTCAAGGCAGACAGGTTCATTTTCTGTTCTTTGAGTGATTTTCACATTGGGGTTAATAAATGAGGAAACGCTAAGTATTCAGTAATAAATATTTACTTTAGTGGGAGTCGGGCTCAGCTCTTGGAAAGTGAGTGGGAGTACCCTTGATTAACTTCAAAGGGACTTGGATCGAGTTCTTTATGCTCTGCTGAAAAAAGGGAGGTTTTTTGTAAGTTCTCAATTCTGCAAGCACTTACAATGTGAGTTTAGTGCTGTTGATTTTCAGGGTCCTGTTCATGCAAGTGAATAACTTGGGTGAGTAAGTGCTGCGTTGCAAGTTCAGACTTCAGAAGAGCAAGATGTATGCCTTTTGTTATTTTGCTTGAACTTGCTACTAGAGAAGCCATCTTTTCAAACGTAAAGCTGTGCTTTGTCCTAAATATTGTTTGTGTAACCCCTTTGGGACTTGAAAGGTGAAGACTTTCCGCTGAAGTCAGGTGTCTCAGCAAGGGCATTAAAATCTGCTGAGAACTGCAAAGCAAGGTGTGCAATATATAGCCCCATCATGAGATGTGCTTTCAACATAGTCTTCCTGTATGTGAGAGCTCTGATTGCAAGGTATATCTGGGCAGTCTTCTGGCTCTCACGTAGAGGTTTGTGTTTCTTCCAGTGTTCTTTTGTATTTTCATTGGAAAGAGAAGGGAAGAGAGGTGTACAGGCAACTCATAATATTGTTTTAATTAAGTACTTGCAGGCCTTAATAATATTGGTAAATAGTTTCTATTGATAGTGAAATAGTGGGAATTGTACGTTATGTAATTGTCAGGTATTTTTCAGCACTTCTCAGGAGCTGTTTTAGGACAAGATTATTTGGGTGGAGGAGGACAGCAACATGCAAGACAGCAAAAAGGCATGGTGACCCAATTGTACTTTTGTAAAAATGTCTGTCTTAAAGGGAATTTTCACTTTTCAAGTATCAGCGGACTTCTTCATACAGAAGATAGCCCTGGTTAGAACATGTGTCACCTTTTTAAATTCAAGCTTGCTCCCTACACTGCTGTTAACTTGTGTGGCTGTAGAGGAGATGGCTTTGACTCACATGAAGAACCATGTTATCCAAGTTAGTGGGAAGGGGAAGGAAAACGCTTTTTCCCACGTTTCCAGTGCGAGTTGTTTCTCTGCCAAAAAAACTGGCAGGACAGAGTTTTCTTTTCAACAAAGTGTTTTGACTCTGATTCAAAGCAAAAACTCTGAATAATAGAGAGTTGGGTTATCAACTTCATTTAAATAATGCAAAACTCAAGGATTAGTTTATTAGATTTAAGGGCTGCATTTTAAATTCAGATTAAATGAATGATACTTTGTATGGAGAATGATCTACCTAGGCTGTCTTGCAGCACTAACAAAGGTAATAAACGTGATTTTTTCCAGCGAAAAGGGTACACTGATTCTGAGGTCCTGGTTTTAGTTTCTGATGATTAACAATTGCCAATGATTTTGAGTATTTCTTTAAAACTCGGGTCCTGACATATGTTCACTTCTGTTTAATAGCTCTCCATTTTCAGAAATAGTTTACTCTTAGTTTTTGGCCCTGAGGGAGACACATGTGACCGTGTTTTATGTTCCTAAAGGTTTGTTCCATCCTTGAACGTGGACTTTTTGTGAATCTGGCATTAATGGAAGGGGATGGGTAAATCTCTTCTCATTGGATCACCTAATCATTGAAATCTCTGGATCCTGGAAGATAGTACTGGTTTTTATTTAAGCCACAGAAGGATGCGTAGTGAGATTATTGGAAACGGTCTGAGTGATTCAGATGGGAAGGCAACTTAACCTAGGTTGAGTATCTGCCATGGTATCCAAGCTGAGTGCTCTGCTCTTTTCGAGGAACGTAAAGGAAGCAGACAGAAAGGACACGCAGTTTTATTTTCTTTCACTGTTGGACTTTTACCATTGGAGGAAGCTTGCAAAGGTAAGCCCGCAGGAGCCCCAGCAGCTGTAGGAAGTGGAAGGTTTGCCATCTGTGGGCATCAATTTCAAGTGTGATGCAAAGCACTTCTTGAGGTAATGAGCAGTTTGGAGCAGTTGTGAGGGAGACCAGAACCTTCCTAATTCCTTTCAGTCTTGATCTTTACACCTTAGTAAGTCTTCAAAAGTATTTATGGTGTTTTTATCAGCCTAAAGCCAAGCATTTTCTACGGTCTGTCTCATTCTCTGGTCTATTAGGGAATATTGAGAGGATATTGCAGGATTTTTGCTGTTACTTCTGCCATCGTTACAGTCTCTGCTTGCTGGTCTTCCGTCGTGCTTGTTTTGGATCATCTTGGGCTTGCAACCAAATATTCTGATCTACTGCCGTTCTTTTAATTTATCAGTTGTTTCTGGATTGAAAGGAGAGGATATGTTTAATTTTGGTTTGTTCTTAACAGAACTGAGAGTCTGATACTTTTGTTCTTAGTGCTATCTCTTATATAGGCAGGTTAACAGTCAGCTTTTGATGATGCAGATGACTTTACTATTAGGCAAGTCCTGAAATTAAAATCATGAAAAGATATCGTAGCATTGCCTGCCAATTTCAGGAACATTTTAAAATTTTAAGAGAATGTTGCATGAATCTCAAATATTCAGTTACAGTTCAGTGGGGGCCTGTTACACTTTGGGGCCTGTAGTTTGGGTATTTCTGCTACAGTTTGTTTTTAGGGATATGTGGAATATATGTTATCCTGAGGGATTTATAAGCTATTTCAGAGTTGAAGTTTTGTCAGGACTGCACGCGTTGATTACCTGCAGGCATAACTTTGAAGTGATAACTTTATTCTCACAGGAGACTGATCTTGGGAAGTGAAATGTTTTTCAGACTCTGCATCTCACTTATTTGTCCTATAACTCCTTAGAGGTGAGCAGAATTAGTTTTCCATGCTGCCTTTTATCCATCATGTATATTTAGAGATTTCATGTCTTGTCATGCAGTCCTTTCTGTTTCTTTCCATTGCATCGTGTCTCGGCTTCAACTCTGCATTGTATTGTGCTTGACATTTAATTTTCTCAACATTATGTTAGATTGATGTTTCATGTTTTGCTGTGAATCAGGCTGCTTTTACCTTCGTAGGGACTGCTTCTCACTTGAAAAGTGTTTTATGACTGACAACATAACTATGGAGCTACTTCATTTCTCCTGATAACCAAGGCACGCTGAGTCAGTAAGAGAGACGGGTGGTGGGCTCATTGGGATCTTGCTGTCCAAGTCTCTGGCAGGGGAGTGCTAAAGGTGGAACCAAAACATCTGTAATAAGGTCAACAGTGAAAGCATTTTGTATTCAAGATACACTTTGGGATTGAAAATACTGTACACGTGTATCAGAAACATTCTGAAAATAAAATCTGATGAAGTTCCTTCTTATTGCCAGGTCTTGGTGCCTTGTGCTCTGCAAAGGAGAGCAGCAAAATTTACCCAAGGAAAAGGCAGTTATGTAGGATACTGTATCCTTTCCCAAGCTGCCACCTTGCTAAGTGATTACAATTTCTTGGGTTTTTTTAGTAGTCATAAGGGGAACAAGTTTGTGTTGCGTCCATGGGAGGTTTATGTGACCAGACATTCTGTACCATTTTTTCCCTATTAAGCACGCACAGTGAAAGAGAACAAGTTAATGTTAATAAAATTAATGATCACAATTCATTCTGTGTGTTTTGTGATGCCCTGTTAAGAAGGCAGAACACCCTACCTTTGTAAGGTGAAAAGTCATGTCGGAAGGAGGGTATAGCAATAGACAGCTCAGGAGTTTCTCTCGGATCATCAAGCTGAGACTCTGCAGCTGAGGCATGAGTCTGTGCAGGTTTTTCTGGCTTGCCAGCAATTCACTTTTCATAGCACATGGCTCTTTTGGCCTTGAAGTATAGGCCATAGGTTCTTGTCTGTTTTTAACAGAGAAGGAGAGTGTGGAGATGTTCAGTAGACTGGGACTGTGCATGTACCCTGGGAATTCACGTAAGCCTTTATTTTGATGGTAATATTAAAGATCCCAGCAGAGAATAAGGCTGTATTTCTTGCTGAGCAGAAATTTAAATGCTAACTTAAAAATTATTTCTTGGCTGTACTGATGGGAATGAAAGTATTACCTGAGAAAAGTTTCATTTTCATATTCTTATCTGTCTAGTAGTATACGAAATCTCAAGTGAAGGAAGTTCTGTCCTTATTATAAAGTTTTTATACCGCTACAGTTTTATCAGTTTTGAACACGGTACATTTAAGATAGAAGATCCCCAATATAATAAACACAGTTTACATGTTCCAGAAGCGACTGTGTTAGTGGCGATAAGATACGCTGATATTATAAAATTGTTATTGAGATAATGATGCTTAACATAATAGGATTAACATGCTTTAAGTATGTTGATTTTTAAATTGGTAGTTATGGTATCCCTTAATAGATGTAGATTAATGCTTAATGTGACACTTATGTACTTGCTTTGTAATCTAAAAGAGAACTATAGGTATTAATTAGGAATATTGACTCTTTCGTGAATAGAAAATTTATTTTTGCATCATAAGTTGAAGTAATATTTATTACTATAAGAAAACATCTATCCAGATCTGTTAAAGCTGAATTTATGGAGAGTTCAGTGAAGTATTATTTGAAGCTGTGACTATCATCAAAGTCCAGTCTGATGTTAATGTATGTTTTACAAAGAAAAGAATAAAGTTAATAGGGCAGCAGTGGGTGGAGCAAGTAGCTATGAGTAACTGGATAGTTCTTGTATACTGAATTAGATGCTCTCTTTGCCTTTTAGTTCACTGATTAAACTGAGCGTCTCGTGCACAATGCCCATTTATATTGTGGGATCTGTCCTGAGTTCTGTTCTAGTTTTGTTGTAATTGAGTTAATGTAGTAGAAATAATTGTTAATTTTTCTCTGCTTCTGGCTTTAATTGCATGGCAGAGTAAGTCTGCGTGTGGCATGCCTGTAGCATGTGCCTGGTTTTCTGCTGTTACGTTCGAAGAATTGCATTTGACTGAGTATTGCAGATGGATTTCTTGACAGTGGAGGGTACTCCTGTGTTCTCCATGCTTTGCCATTTATTCAGTGTAGTTATTGAAACACCTTCTTAATTCTTTATTATTTAACATATTTTTTTTCTTCAAAACTAATTTTAAATTACTTAAATTGTTTAAACCAATAAATGACATTAGCTTCATTTTTGCATCTGTATGAGATTGAACCTAAGACAAAATTTAAGGCTCCATGCCAGCCTTGGGTTTTTTTTCCTGGGCCTTTCAGGCTGTTGTTGTCTGCATCTCAAATCATTCTCAAAAGTATCAAACAATGACTATTATTCAGAAGCCTCCAGGAAATGCACACATCCTTTTTTTTCAGCCTGTAAACAAAGTCAAAATGGGAGAAAACTTGAACTGTTCCAGGAAACAGGCCTCCCTGTTTGTTAGCAGCCTCATTCTTTGCATGTGCTTTCCAAATGTGCTCCACCCCTACCCCTTCAAGTAATTTTGTCAAGCCTTATTAAGTTTGTCTGATTTCTGCCATTCTTCAACAACAAACTCTACAGAGTGGAGCCCGATTTTTTGGGGCTGTGATAGTGCAAGTCAGGACTAATGGGAACATACCAGGTTTTAATCGGTATAAAAGAGCATCTAAAGAGCTTTGACTGTGTTAAATCCATTTACGAACATCTTTGGCTCAGTCAGGGTTATGCCAACTATTTCATGAAATGTAGCACCGTTTTCCTTTAGATGAGCGACATGAAGAAAAATGTGAAAACATTCAAATCTAGGCTTTCTAGCTGAACCTGTTCTCTGCATATGCCCTCCATCTGACTTGAGGCAGGGGTGGGAAGAAAATCTTGCAGTGAAATCTACTAGATTTTACATTCTCTCAGCTGTTAGAGCTGAGTTTGGACTCTAAATTTTCTGAAATCTTTCTGTTATCACAGGTGCTGGTAAACCTGTGTTACTGGGTTGTTAATGTTGGTTTTAAGGTGTTTGTTGCCGTATGTCATCAAATGCGGGGGTGCCTGCTTATTTGGTTATTTCATCATTATTGTTGTCACAGAATTTTTTAAAAGCAAATCTAAGCTAACAAGACTTAAGACTTTATTCTGCTAAATAGAAGTTTGTAAGACTGAAAGGAAAAACGATTTTGATCAGCTGTTTTAGAGAAGGCGACTTAAGATCTGATCCATTTTCAGTCACTAAATTAGATTCACAGTTCTCTGAAGGATCATCGAGAATCACCGAATAGTTCAGACTGGAAGGAATATCTGGAGGGCATCTAGTCCACCATCCTGTTCAGAGTGGGTCCAACTAGGTAAGGTTGGTCAGGGCTTTCTCGTGACGAGTTTAGAATATCTCCAAGGATGGAGACTCCACAGACTCTCAGCCCCCCCCTCAATCTGGTATTTGACCAGCCTCATAATTAAGATAGTTTTGCCTTGTAAGTGATGGGAATTTCCTGTGCTGCAGCCTTGCTTCTTGTCCTGTGCATTTGCAAGAAGACTCTGGCTCCCTTTTCTCTGTACCCTCTTGATTGGTAGTTGGAGACAGCAATAAGGTCTCCCCTGAACTGTTTTTTCTTAAGCCTGAACTAACCCAACCAACATCACTCCAATGCATTTAAACATTCCTGTTTATTCAAATGTTAGATTCTTATCTGTACTTGAAAATTTGTTTTTAAACAAAGTTGAAACCTTGTTTTTAAACAGGATTTGTTTCTTGCTCTGTGCTTTTCTGACTGTTCATGGTGTTGTATGTAATACCTATATGAGTACGGAAAATTTCTCAGAAAATCCACTGTACTGTGCATCTTCCTTTGCCCTTCAGGCCCCACCCCTGGAAACATTCAAGGTCAGGCTGGATGGAGCTCTGAGCAACCTGATCTAGTTGAAGATGTCCCTGCTCACTGCAGGGGGGGTGGACTAGAGGACCTTTAAAGGTCCCTTCCAACCCAAACTATTCTATAATTCGACAATTCTAATTACATTCTATAATTCTACAATTCTAATTACATTCGTGCAGCAGGAAAATCACCATTGCTAGTGGTGGTATTCACTTCTTCCCTTTTAAATTCTTTTTGATCACTTGTCTTACTTGAAGTTTCCCATGCTAAACATTGATGTTACTCTTTTTTTTTTTTTTTTTTTTTTTTTAAAAAGCTGGTGCCTTTTAGAAGTCAAATGTACCAACTGTAGAGGATGAAATATATTCTTGCAAGCTGAAATGTGGGTTTGTATCTTAGTATTTAAGAGGCAGCATTTCACTGAGGCAATGGTCTATCTTGTTCTTAACGTGAGTGTTCAAAATTGAAATATAAAAGAATTGGTTCCTGCTTCGTGGAGTTGTGTAGGTTGGATCGTAGTGTGGTGATGTGGAGCAAGCTACTTGCAAGCACGGATCCCCTCTGAAGGCATTTGTTTTGTGTTCCCTCTGCTGTAAAGAAGTCCTGAACTGAGGCAGGTAGTGAGGCAAAACTAAGAGTTCAGCATTTATAATTTTCTTATCTGAGCTTGTGTTTAAGCTAGTTTTGAAAGGACTAATTTGGCTAGCTCTTCGTGAGAGCGCTTACTGATGCTTTAGGCCATAAAAAACACTTCCTGCAAACTATATACAAATGAGAAGTGTTGATGCCTAAGTTAGGGGCTTGAGGTTACCGACCTCTATGCAGGTATGACTCAGTTTAGCAGAAAGATTAGTCCTGTGGGACAGCCAAGCTAGTGTGAGTGTTAAGGAAGACGAGGTATGTTTGTTGAGCATAGAGCTTCAGTCAGGATCGTGGCCTCGTGTTTAGGAGCTCTTTCTTCACAGAAAGACCTGAGTGACTTTGCTTAACAAGGCTGTCTGAATCCCTTTCCCCTCCCCAAATGTATTCGGGATGTTTAATGTCTCTGTGAGTCTGTCTCTTCTGTCTTTAAATTAAAGTGGTTATGAATCACCCGATTTCCTGCAGCAAATAAAGCAGAAAAATCCTGAAGTAATTGTGTGACTAGCATTAGCACAGCTTTGCGTGGAGGAAGCACGACAACATTAGCAGTCAGAGGTGATGTATTGGAGCCTTACAAATATTGTTGTTAGGTGTTCTTCCAAACAGCAAAAATACTTTCTGTAGCCATTTAGGTGTGTATAGCTTAAGCTTTTACCAGCATCGTGTTCAGGTAAAGGGGGCCATGAAAATCTGTAGTGGTTCACTAATCAGATAATACTCTGTTCTTACCTCTCCTTAACTATAGTTTTGGTAGTAAGAGGGGCTGCAAATGGAGGCAAACATGCTGAAATCTTGCTGTTCTTGCCATTGGTAGTGTTGTCAAGGGGGGAAGAAAATGGCTGGAACACCACAGCCAGGGTCTCAGAGCAGTGACTGGAAGAAGTCTAGGGATTGTTGCTGCGCTCACCCTAAAGCTGGAACAAATTAACTGTGCGTGGAAGGAGGACACTCAAGGCCTGGAAAATATCTGTGGCAATGCTGTGTGTTAGCTGTGAGAGAGTCTGAAGAGCTTTATTTTGCTGTTGAGGTAGTGCTTAGACTCCTTCATCTGTGTCCCATTAAGACGTGCTTTATACTAGACTATGTGCATGTGCCTACAGTAGAAGGGAAACATGTTACACCAAAATACACTGAGTATTAGCCTGGAAATTGGCTGAAATAATGGCATGCTACCTTTAAAAATGTTAAAGAGCGTTTTTACTTAACCCCCCCCTTACAGTTTATACTGCTTTGTTATTCTCTATTTGGTGAAGTTGGAGGGATTGGGACGTTTCTGAAGCACTGTGTCCTCACTGAGGAGAGTCTGAGCTCCACTCAAGGGGAGCAAAGTAAGCTGAGTAGCAGTGGGGACAATTTCTGTTTCTGATTTGAATTACATTCCTTTCTATATAAGGACAGCATGAATCACTGCTTTTTGTCTACACCCTGAAAAATGTTTCTCCATCCGCCCACCTGTTTGGACACTATAAGAGCTAATACTTCAAAATAGGAAAATGTATGTATAGTACGGCAGCTGAAAACGCAGTGGCCAGAAGTGTCTTTGAGGGAAGAAGCCCAAAAGAATGTGAACCAAAATTACTGTAGGAGATCTAAGGGCTTTGCTTTTATTTTAAAAGTGGTTTATGATGCTAAATGAAGTCCACCATGACAGTAGACTGTAAAGATGTTATATTTGCTGTTGACCTACCTATTGGAGATCTTGTAAAGCTGTGAAAATGCTGAATAGAAGAGTTCCAGTTGTTTTATTAAATGTGTCCTGTTCTCAGTGCATTGAATTGCAAATGGATACAGCTCCCTTCAATCAAAAAAAACCAACCTTAAGATAATTTGGCAAGTTGTACAGTGTACGATACGCAGCAATGGATATTAATATGTGCTTAATGAATAGTGTATAATAATCTCATAGTCAATTGACACTCAACCGTTTTAACCATATGGGGTGACAATGTTTGTATAAAAACCAAATGATATAGTACTATCACCTTGAATGCTGGTTTTATTTCTTCTGTCATTTTTGGTTTATTCCTTCTTCTTATGATGAATGTTCTCTTTGAATTTCAGAGTAATTGGTCTGATTCAGTCCAATCAAGGAGAGTGGTCATTTCTCACAACATGGATAAAGCACTGAAAGAAGGTGAGTCTTAACTTGGACAAAGGAGCATTAGACTCTGAATATCTCTTGTCCTCTTAGCAAACCATGACTGCACAATATTCTGGGATGTTAGAATATGGGATGTTATAATATGACCCTGGTTTCTTCCTTGATGTAAAATAAAAGTGCAAGGTCTCGATCTTCCCAAGGGTCCACTGTAGTAAGTAATGTGATGTTGTTTTTGCAATTTAACTGATATCTTGTCATTCTAGTGGCTCGTTTTTTTTCAGAAATACATTAGAGTCCTTAATCCTTGTGCATGAAACAAAGGGTACAATTTCAAAGATTCTTGATTGGGTTTTCCTGAACTGATAAATCCTGTAGACTCTTGCAAACAATCTTTCCATTTAGTGCAATTCTTGCCATGAAAAGTGAATCTAAAATCAACATTTGTATTTCTGGCTGATACAGTCTATGAAATCTGTGGATCACCAGTACAGTCACTGGGATTTAGATTGTAAAATGTGCACTATGATCATATGGATTTAAAATATCTTGTTTATAATTCTTTAAAATAAAGAGTAACTACTACTACTACTGCACACATTTTTTCAACTGACTCCTGGCAGTACAAAATATTGTAGAACTTGGGATAGTGTCAGAGCTTGAAGCAAAAAGTTTTTGATTTGTTACTTCAAAGATTATGCTAGGTTGGAACTTAAAGATGATTTGGGGGGAAAAAACCTAGCTTGTATATTAAAAGAAGAAAACACATAGAGAGTTGTGTACTGTAGCTTGTAAAATATATTTATGAAATTTGATACCATTTCAGTCTTTTTGTAAATATTTTATCTAATTTTGAATATTTTTTCCTTTAACATTTCTTTGCAGCACTATTTTTTTTTCTTTTTGCACGTCTAGAGAGTCTATTTTAAAATTAACATTGCTTTAAATAGGTTGGTTGTCTTGTGAAAACTTCCTGGGATATGTGATGTTTTTAAAGTTATTTTTATGAATAGCTGTTAGCAGGATATGTAGCTAAAATATAAAATTAGAATTTTTACCTATTCTTTACTTACTATGTCATGTTTCTGTGAAGGTGAACTATTCTAACATAACATACAATCTGTTTTTAGGCAGCATTTTCATCTGGAATCAGTCAGATTATAGGATTCCTGATGATGTGAAAAAGATAGTAACATCTAAACATTAGATGCATGAAATAAGCACAGACAAGTTATTTGCTGTATTCTCTCAGATGCATACTTTACAGTTTGGGTAACCTGCCTTGGAATTTGAAATGAAGCCCTGACATAATCAGCACAGAATTGGAGGTGGTGGGGTTATTTGGAGACAGACAACAGGTATTGTGAAATACTGTGGGAAAGACAGTTGTGTTATGCTTCCCTTCTGTTACTTGCACATAGGAGTAAATCATATGGGAACTGTCTTCATCTAAGGTATTTATCCAGCAGATCATTCAGTTGGATGCATGAGTCCATCCTTACTCAGTAAGGCTGAAAGTAAGTTACCAATATTTAAGTGATGCATTTTTCAGAGTTGAGGACCTTCTGTCGTGACAGCTTACTTGCTTTTCTGCTCTTTCTTTTCAGAGTAGCTTTTACCCTCCATTCTCACTCTGAATTTTGGAGAGTGAACTTGTCAGATTTGGTTGTATTCCTTCCAGGCCTGAGTGACTAACGAAGCCAGCTTCTTCTCTGTTATACAGTTTGACAAGGATGAGACTACTTTTCACTCTACCACACACAGACTTAAGCAAGCCTTTTTTGTTTTGGAAGGTGTCCAAGTCAACTTAAGTTTGAAATACTGAATGAGTTCCAAAAAGAAACATTTTACTTTTTTATTAGAGTAAAATGATCAGTCTGTCTGAAAATAGACAGGACACATTCCTTGCCCTGTGACAGTTCCAAAATTTGTAGTTGTCTTGATATAATGAATGCTTTTTTTTTACAAGTTCATGGTTAAATAAAACTTTATTACTAATGATATAAAAAAATACTGTCTGTATTTCCATTTCATTAGTGCTATACTCTAATGGTAATCAATCTTACACTGATGAGGATTAAAGTGTTTGTAAATCCCGGGAATCTTTACCACCTTCTTGCTGTCTAGATCTAACATGCTTTTCAACAAAATGCTTTATAAAGTCTAATTCATTTAGTTAGGAGACTTTCAGTTCTCCTGAGGTTTTAATCTTGGGGACCAGTTCAGACCTCTACTGTCACTTGAAGTTTTGAGTAGGTGTTGTCAGATTATCACAGTCAATGGGGTTTTGCAGTGGGTTTTTTTAATCAGATTTTACTTTTCTTTACGTTACCTTAGAGATGCAAGGATAACATTTTTGGAGGAGCCAGCATCACCTAATTTCAGAAATGCTATTGCTGGTTATGAAGAGACAGCCCTTTGGTTAATACTGTTAGTTGCTAACTATCTTGCACCCCTCAAGAATTGCCTGTTGACTGTTAGTCATGCCGTGCTTTTGTTGGTGTTACAGCCAGTCTGTGTGGACTTTTCTCTCTGGGTTTAGAGTGTGTCTCCGTTACTTCACTGTTTCCTGAAGTTCTGTGGTGTGTCTTGCTTGACAAGCTGTCATGTGCTTCGCTGCATTTTTCCTGATGTTCTCATTGCATTCTGTTAATGTAGTTGGAAGGATAGATATCAGTGATCATCCTTAGTTTTAATTGAAGGAGTCACTCATGTTTCCATTTCAACTATCAGTCTTATTTCAATAAACTTAAAAACATTGTGGTGCTTAAATAGTTTTCCTGTGATGGTCGTTGGCTGATAATAGTTGGCCGTGTCTTGGATAGCTTCTCGGCTTGCCAAAGCCAGTGTAACAGAATTGTTGGGAATTTTCTTCCTACAATGTTGGTCACTAAGCGCCACCAAGAAGGAACTTATGTTTACACTGATTTACAGCTCAGTTCTCAACTTCTTTCTTATCTCCCATTGACAACAGAAGGATGATGCTTCAGAGTGCTACTTCATTGTTAATTATAGCATACTTGCATAAGCTGTAAGTACAAGGTGAGGGAAAGCTGTGAATTAGCCCTGAATTAGTGTGATGTGTTTTATGAAATCTAAGTGCTCAAAATCAGAACAAGTGTAACGTTATAAAAAGATTTTCCTTGTTGAATATGGGAGAAAGAGAAGGCCTTTTAGTTTTAAACCCCTGAGTCCCTTTTTCAGCCAGTAGTACTTGAGTGGCTAACACTGAAATGTGTTTGGTCAGTATTTTTCATGCTTTTTCTTGATGGATTGATTTGATTCTTGTTTGCCCTTCATTTATCTTACGCAAAGAAAAGATGACCCACTTTTACAAATACTTTTAGCCTTTTAATGCTTCCCATCGCTTATCTGGTAACTTCATGTTTTCAGCCCGTATCATATGGTGGTTCAGTAGCGTGTCTCTTGAGAGAGACTGCTCAGTCAGACTTGTGCTGCTGTTGCACAGCGTGCTGTTTGGGCTGAGGGCTGTAGCTGTCAGTAGATTTATCTGCCGTGTGTGTAGCAGTCTCCCAGGAACTGAATTTCATCTTCCATTTTTATTGTCCCATATCCTGTGGTCTTTTTGTTATTCTTCACAGTCAGTCTTTGTCTCTACTGCTTTAGTAGAGCCAGGAAAACTGGTCTCTGTATTACTTACCTGCTTTACTGGATCATTTATGAGTAAGTAAAACAGCATGGGCCATAGCACAAATCCCAGCAGAACTCCACTGGTGAAATTATTCTGCTGTGAAAATTGACTGTTTATTCATCTCTTCTTTCATAGTGGCTTATCTTCCTTCAACCCTGTGTTGAGGTGACCTTGTTGGAAATATTTTGGGAACTTAATTAGATTGTACCTGTGGGTCAGATTTTACCTGTTGTGTTCTTGTTGACCCCTTAGAAGAACTCTGTTAGGCATGTAAGGCAGGACTTCCCTTTACAGGAGTTTTTTTTTCCCAATCTGTCTCATTTCCCAACTTAAGATCCACACGTTGACATTTAGAAAAATAATTTGCAGTAGCTTCTGCCATTCTCTATTTGAAAAGTTATATTCTTTTTTTTCACAGCTCTTCAAAAATGAGTTGTTTTGGGTCCAAAATATGAGCAAGACTTAATTTGAATTCATGTTCTCTCTGCTACTGGGATTCAAATACTTGGAGCTAGGAACTCTTGGCAAAGGGTACATTGGCAAAACTATTTGAACAGAAATTTGTCTTTTTTTAATGCATTTCCTAGATCTTTTTAACACTTTTTTTTCTCTATTGTTTATATATTTGGAAATTTCCATGGGTTTTCTGCACATTCATAATAATTACTAAAGACGCAAATGTCAAGAAAATTTTAATAAAAATAAACCAAACAATGTGGAATGAGAGACTGTCAGGGTATGATCCCTTTTGCACAGGGGCTATCCATCTATGCACAACAATAACATCTAGTCTATTAAACATGTCAGTTTCATAGAGTTTGAATAATGTTGTAAAATGCAAGTAAACCAAGAAATGGTAGTGTTTTTCCAAATGCAACCTTTAAGGAGAGAACTGAAATCTATGAATCACTATTGCTAGTGACTGGGGCAGGTTCCCAGTCACTGAAGTCTGGGCATCTGCACAGCATTTTGCCAGCCTTTAACACCATGGTCTAAATAAAGATCTAGTGGACATGAGAAACTTCAATAAATAAAGATAATGTTAAGTATAAAAACGCATCATCTTAATTTGTATTGTATAGCTAAAACATAATAAAATCTAAAATACAATAAGTGAATAATGGCCTTTATCTCTTCAAATTTAAAAATTAATGTCATGGAAATGATAGAGTTGCATACTCAGAGTATTTATTAGTAATTTTTAGTTTGATTTTTTGAGAATGAAGATAAGGCGCCTTTTTTACTGAATTGGCTTTTGGCAGGGAGGAAAAGTAGTAGCTCGAACAAACAACTAAGCATTTAACATTTACTTCTATAGAATAGTTCTTTGCCAGGTACTTAACAGTGGTATAGTCTGTCATCTTTTTCTGTTAAATTTTTATTGAAAGTATTTTTCTTCAAGTATAGCTTATGATAACCATATCATGCATGTTAAATCTAGTGTTGTAGTAGCACAGAATGATAATAATACTTCTTGGCTGTTTGATGGTGATTTCCTGATGCAGGATCATAACACAATTCATATTAATGTTGCATTTCTGTTTTACAGATTGCAATGCTTGCTGTTGTAGAATAACTCAAGCCAGCGTTGTAGCTATACCTTCTCTTCTGTTCATACAGTCACAGGAGAGTTTTGGATTTGACTATGACTTAATGTAATGGTTCTGGTCTCTCCAAAGAAGGAGAGGGAAGGGATATTTACTTCTTGTTTGAAACTTGGAAGTCTGTGTCTGCATTTCCATAGGGAGAATATTTCTGGTCTGTTTTTTAATGGTGCTTTCAGAAAATGGGTTGGCATGTAGTCCTTGTTAATCAGATTTCTGTGTTATTTTTCATAAAGTTGGGTAATGAATCTTAACAGTGTAAAAGCTGTCTAATGTGAAGCTCTGCAAATTGCAGATTTGAAGCCAGTCTGACCCACTGGCTCTTGTGCCGCTGAACCTCTGAATGAATGTGGAAGAAGAAGGGATAGCAGTTAGTGTAGACTTGTGTGGGGTTAGGACTGAAGGAAGGGTCTAGAGGGGGTGTCCTCACTAACCTCCACACAAGCTTCTGGCTCTCTACTCCCAACATTCTTTTAGTTTACAGTCTTTAAAAAGAGTAATTGAAGAGGCTCAACTTCATGTTCATGTGAGAATGACTTTTAATCTGCTTATATTAACTAGGGACTTGGATCTTCTGAAATAATTTAGAAAACCCAGTGGAAGTTTCTGCAGTTTTGTACCAGACTCATTGCTGTCACTGCATCTGATTCAATCAGAAGAAATTTGTTTCAGGTTTGTAGTGGCTGAGTTAGTGGTAGTAAGGCATTGTCCTGACAGTGTGTTCTGCTTCTCTTTTTATTCCTTTCTTGTCTTCTGACCAGTTATTTTCAATGTTTTAGAGAATGTGCAGTGTAAAAATAATGAGAGTACATGCAGGAGCAGATTTCTCCTCTGAAGGAAGCAAGCTGCGCTCTATAAACTTCTTATTTGTTTTCTGTATTTCTTTAGTGTGCTGAAAGAAGCACCAGCTGCATCAATAGGCATAAAACTAAAGCAGCAACAGCACATCATGGCCAGGATGACACATACGGATGAGGCAGTGTCTTACCCCAGCACAGACTGCTGTTAGTGTCTGTGGCTTGTGTCCTTTTAGTTTGGGGTTTTTTGAAAAAATAAAGTCCTAAAAGCTGTCTCATTGCTCATTTGGGCATACATTCTGGGCTCTAAAGTACCCTGAATTTTACAGAGAACAGCACGGTTAAACTGTTGTGATGCAGGAAGGGCAACAAGGCTCAGAAGTGACAAGAAACTATAGAAAGCGTGTAAAAGGAAGGGAGTTATAAAAGGTCGGTGCAGGAAAATATGGTTTAAAGTGGGGTAATCCATTTAAGGTGTTGAAAGTGTGTACTGGCAGAGGGAAACACAAGTGAGGTATTTCATACTTGCATAGCTTAATTTTTGGTGATATTTTGTCTTTAGTTTGATATTGCCACTAGATTTCATGGTTCTTTCATGTTGATACACCTAGATGAAGAACTGTACCATCACCTTGCTGTGTCTGAGAGGGAGTCTTCCCACTGTAGTAGATCTTGCTTCAGGTATTTCAACTGGGAGTATAGTAAAGTTGCAAGAGTTGTACTCTCATAATGCTTCACAAATTAGCATTGTTATATGTTTGAATGTTGTGCTTTACCAGAGCAGAGACTTAACATTGGATGTGATGGTGATTATGGAGTGAACTAGGAACTGAGCTCGTTTTGGAGAGGAGTTGCGTACAAATACAGTTATAAATTAAGGGTCGGTGGGAATAGATACATGTTCTGAAAGAGAATATAGTCTAAGGGATCAAGATACAAGTTTTACTCTTGTGCTCTTGTTTTATAGAGTTCTGTCCAGTAGATGTCTGTAGGAGCCACCACTCTTATACCGTGACTTGGCTTCTTAGGCAAAAGATGCTGAAGAAATATGCTACTTCGCACCCTTGCAAAGGGTAGAGAGAGTGTCAGTAAGAAAATCTGAAAAAGTCATTATCTGCCAGTGATGATGATAACAACTATGCCAATGCAATGTGTTTTGAATGTGCTTGAGAAATTATGGGTCTCTTACAGAGTAGATGAAAAGGAAGAATCTGTGCTGTGATCAGCTTTCCACAGCATTTCAGGTATTGCAACAGAAGAGAGTAACCAAGCTATAAGAAAAAAGTGGTTGCAGAAGGACAGGGGGACATCTATGGAAGAATAGATACTTAAAATGTGTATTGTGATGGGAGACTTGAGATAAGTAAAAAACTTCAATTTTTAAAATGCTGTTCCCAGTTGCTCTTCAGTGTATTGAGGGATTATTCCTCAGCTTGCTTATCAGAAGACCACTTTTGATAGCTGTTTTTTTCTGTAGTATTTGTGGGTGAGAGTTTTCCATGAAGTATCATAGAATCATAGAATAGTTTGGGTTGGAAGGGACCTTTAAAGGTCATCTAGTCCAACCCCCCTGCAATGAGCAGGGACATCCTCAACTAGATCAGGTTGCCCAGAGCCCCGTCCAGCCTGACCTTGAATGTTGCCAGGGATGGGGCATCTACCACCTCTCTGGGCAACCTGTTCCAGTGTTTATGATTTCTTCTATTTTAGAAAAGTAATGAAATTGGATATGTTTCAACATTGGAAGTTCCCATCCTGCCTGCACTATGGTTCTGCATATTTTTTTCTCTCCTGGATCAGAAAAAAGAATCAAAACGTCAAAACTTCTATTTATTTATTGATTGAAATGTTTTGTTCTGAATAATTACCTTAAAAGCCTTGAAATGACTTAGCAAAAGGCTTTTAACTGTATATTTCAGCATACTCAGTGAGGTGACTCAGTTTCTTTATAAACCTGAGGAAGTTGATTTATGAAACATTTGACTAGAAACTTATATCAATTTTAGCCTTTTCTTTTGGACTGTTTTTAACAAGGTGATGTTGGATGAGCTCTACTAGCATTTCAGGTAGGCAAAAGTATTCAACTTAAGTTGTTCTGCTATTAGTATGTTATTAGTTCACTGTTGCATTGCCAGGGAGCTTTTTACAGTTTACTAAGCTGCCAAAGAAACAATTTCTATCAAAGTGGAAAGTAAGAAATAGTGGAGTCACATGATTACTTTGCACCATGGGCTTACACTGACAAATGAGATGTCCTTTTGATATAAACAGTCTGAAATCAGGATGTCTGGTAAAGAAGCTGCTCAGATTATCAGGCACACAACTTATTTTCCCCCTTCTTGTTCAGTTGTCCCTCTGGTAGATGCAAACTGACTCCTCTTGCCATCCCAACTTTTCCCCCATCTTATTGTAACTGCTAAACATGGTTCATGCGTGCTCCCTGAACACCACCTGCTCCCTCCTAGACCTTGGGGACATCTGCTATAGTGAAACATCAGTAAAACTGGCAGCACACAAACGCTGTCAAAAAGAAGTGTCAGAATCGTAGAAGATGGTGTTGCCATGGGACTTGCAATTACAGTAATCTTGGTTATTGCTTGTAGATATGGTTTGGAATACCTCGTCATTTTTGACGTTCATGCTGTCTCACTAATCTACTTGTTCTCTCTTACCTCTAGCTCTTCTGATCCTATAATATGCTTTCTGCAGTGTTGTTCAGTATTGTATATGTCTTTTGAAATGGAAAATCTTAACCACCTCCCCTTTTAACTGTGACTTTGGAGAGGAGACTGTTGAATTCCTATGTAAAGAAGGCTGGTTTCAGTCTGCAACAGTCTAGACACAGTCAGATTATATGATGGTTCATGTAACCAAATCCACTGTTGAGAGACAAGGTATTAGTTTGAGGTTTGTGTGTAGCTAGTAACCTGACTGAACAAATCCACTTACAGGCTTTGCTTTGCAAAGTGACCTCCAGTAACCTGTTAGGTGCACATTTCTATAACTTTGTCAACCTTACTTTCTTTGACAAGGATTTAAAACCCAAGGAAGAAGATACAAAACCTATCACCCCTCTAATTTTTGAGGAGAAGGGTGGAGGATTACATTCTTCCTCTCTTGGTGTGCCTTTCCCTTTTGCAGTTTTTGCTATTTATTGTTTTGTTTCTCCTTCCAGTGTTTGACTACAGCTATAGAGATTACATCCTGTCCTGGTATGGGCAACTCAGCAGAGATGAAGGGCAGCTGTACCAGCTGCTATCTGAAGACTTCTGGGAGATTGCCAAGCAGCTGCGACAGAGGCTGAGTCACATTGATGTAGTTAAAGTTGTCTGCAATGATGTAGTGAAAGCTTTACTCTCGCACTTCTGTGACCTTAAAGGAGCCAATGCCAGGTAAAAACAAAACTCTGCATTTCATTGGAATTTTCTGCTTCTCTCTTTGCTTTCTGATGTGCTATATCAAAGCAATGAAGAGTGTAATGCTTTTGTATGCAACTGATAAAGAAAACAGTTCAGGCTTATTACCAGTTTTAGAGATCAAGCAGGCTTCAGGGTATCTATAAGACCTGTGGAAGGAAACACTTGTCCTCCTTTTCTCAGAGTTCAGATTCACTGCTGTTTCTGTTTCATCCTTGAATCCTTTGCTCACGGTAGGAGGTGGGCTGTGTGAGCAGTTCCTGCAAGTAGTGTGAACCTGCAAGGGAAAGGAGAGGCGCTGTCAGAGCAGTCAACAGACAAGAAGATAGTTATTTGCACCTTTCCCAAAATAGCACCAGGGTTAATTCCATTCAGTTTCCCATTTCTTCTAGCCCCGGGAGGCAAAGCCTTGTGGTTTCTGTAAGTGGCCTGTCCTGCAGGAACAAGACTTTTCTACCGGAAAAATTGTTGGCTGGATTTTATTTCTCTGTTCAGGTTATCTTGCTAATTCCATGAATTTCCTTTTTGGCAAGGCTCTCTTTGTCCACTTAAAAAGGTCAGCTGTCCTCTAAATGCTAGAGTTGCACCCAAATTGTAATTGCAAATGGGAACTCTTAGCCTATGCAGTTCCCACATCTGAATGCACAATTTGTGTAATTGTGCATGGAATTTGGGCTTATGTCTGGACTTACCTGCATTTCAGTTAGCCTAATTGAAATATGCTTTGGCCATTCAGATTTAGACTATACATTTCATACTATGAAGTTGTTTTGCCTACAGTTAGATCCACATATTTTTAACACCACTTCAGAAAGAAAAGGTGAACTGTTTTCTGTCAGTGACCAGTCTGTGTGCTGCCATTCACACTTCTTTCTGTTCTGGAGCAGAAGATAGGGTTAATGTATTTGTAGTAGATTCCAGCTTTATGTAAGCTAATGTGTAGGAAATAAAGAGAAGAAAGAAACTAAAGGGTGGTTACATTCAAGAAAAGAAGAAATTAAGGTGTATGCACATTGCCGTAGATCTTGCATTGGATTCCAGATATTACTTTCTTTCAGCTCTGGAATGTAGTAGAAATCTCTTGGTCAGGTAAAGCTCCTAAGTGTGCTTCCTGATTTTTTAAGCATTATGCTTGCATTTGCCCTTTGTCGCGGTGAAGTGCTTGCTTTTGGGAAGAGTTTGATTTGAACAGTTAAAGGATAAGGATGGTATTTTTTTTTTTAAAGTGTAAATGTTTTCCTGTTTGAAGCTGGGGACATAGAATCTACAATTGCAGAATTACTAACTATTACAAATGCTGGTTCTTGATGAGGTTCCTTATCTACTGAGAATTATGACCACTTCCTCTAGGTCTTTGTTGGATTGTTATTTCTACTATGTAGAGCTAAAATAAATTCTCTTGGATATTTTCCAACTAACTTCTTCACTTTGGAATGGTAAATGCGCCTTAGTCAATGCTGGTAAGGCAGACTGCATTAACATGGTTGTGAAAAAAATTCCTATCAAGAATTAATGTGATAGTGGGTTTAAAAAACCCAACAAACCCCACAGCTGTAACTGCAGATTTTGTATAGGTTGAAACTGGACCCATTGACTGTTTTTCATATACTGCAAAGCTGTGAATTCACAAGGAATGTCTGGTTTTAAGGAGCCTAACAGCAGATTAGCAGCATGATGCTGCATGATGCAAACTGTGAAGCACTAGTATATCCTCATCCTGCTCATCCAAACTTGCTCAAAAAGTCCAGGAAGCTTTATGGAAGTTGCACAGGGCTCACCTTTTCTTGGCAGATGGAGAGAAGTCTTAAATGCTATGTATGTACTATGGCAAAATCAGCAGAAATGTGACGTGCTTATAGGCTACAGATTGAATTTGTACTGATAGGTGATCTGAGCATGCATGTAATAAATCTGGAAGCACAGCCAAAGACTCTGATACTGTTGTCTTTTTAAGGGAATTTGTGGTTTTAAGAATAATTTGAGTTTTGTACTAATTGCCTACTGCTATGGAGTTTACTGTGCTAGAACCTGCTGACATTTTAAGCTGTAGACTGAGAACTACAAAGTATGTCACTTCTAGCTTGGAAGACAGACTTTCTTGGAAAGCCTTCAATTCATTTCTATGTTGCCACAGTTCAAACACAGAAAACTCTTGTTCTTGAGGTAGGGAACACAGATCATCTTGATCTACCTTTGCTTTCTGTCAACATTTTAAAGACGGTAGTAAATTTAAATTGGCATTTACAGGTTTCCCTCTGTGTCTCTAATAATGAATCCAGTTAGTTTTGGATGATAAATATAGTGGAACACTGACTGTAATTAGAGCAAGGTATCTTTCCTGTTGTGATGCCTGTTGGAGCACCGCATCTCATTTCCGCTGCTGAGTTTATACTGCAGTGTGACAGCAAAGGGCATTTTGTCTGTTATCTGGTGGCTTACGACGTTTTAAATACCTCTCGTATCATCTCTGGATGAGGTGCCACCTAAGCCACTTTGTCTCAGTTTTTCTGTATGACAACAGATAAATCCACTAAAGTAATGGAAAGAAACTGTCTGTGCCCAGGAGGACAGAGATGTCTGTTGCTTCAGCGTGAATTTCATGTGTTTTGTCACTGGGTGCACATCAGAAATCCCTTTACTTTCCTGCTTTCACTGAGTAGCTTCGACCTGTGATACCTGATAGATCAGCATGTCCGAGGGGATGAAAATAGGCTGTGACCTTTCAGAATGAGGAAGGGTGCTACAGTCCTTCCCTTTGCTCCTGTTTTCCCTCTGGCTTCTCTTAGTCATTGCAAGGCTCCACTTAGTAATGAACAGCTCAAGGTAAATGGCCAGCAGAGGCCAACAGATGAGGAAAAATACTTCCCTGAATGAGGGAGAGCATGAGAAGAGGAGAGGCCACTTCCATGCTGGCTAGTGGGAGGTAGGGAATTGGGAGGGAGAAGCCTGGCAGCGTTAGGTGTGTTTCCCCTTTCTTTCATTCTATCCCCTGGCTTTCTTTAACAGCAACTGTCTTTCCTGTGCCTGCCAGATGCTTCTACAGAGTGAAATAAGGGCAGAGACACACCTCTAGCCATGGGCAGAACTCTCTGCGGTGACAGAGGGGCATGCAAGCTGTAGGCAAGACAACTCCCAACTTTTTCATCTTACATGCATCGCTTGGGGTACCTTGAGGTCCAGTTGGGGCTTCAAAGGATCCTGTCACTTCTCAGTTACAAAATTTGTGGCAATTCAGAATATTTTAGATAGGAAACTGTTTAATTCCTAATATTAGCTCAGCATAGAAATGGAATATGATGCTTCCCTGTGTCCAGTGTTGGCTAGTTTATGAGTTTGAGATACGGAAGGAAAATCAGCCTTGGATTTGTTGATAGAAGCCACTGCTCTTTTCCCCTATGTTGTACAGAATTGGGAGTGCATTTATAACGAGATTAGCCAAGTGCATACTGCAGGGTAGAGAGGGTAGTATTGGCCATTTTTGTTTTATAGCAGCTTTTATCCCTTCATGCCTTTGTATCTCGTTCAAGTGTCTTTCCTTAGCTACTTTATATTGCAGAATATAAGCAAGCTGAATACTGACAATGCCATTTTATGTGATCAAGGATGGACTGTGAGCTGAGTAAGGTGGTGTATAATGCTGGTAACATTCATGTTAGTATGTGGGTGCAGCGTTGTCTGTGCTGGCAGTATACATTCCAGGGGCTGGAGTTACCTGATCCCAGGATTGTAGTCTTACTCTGGGAACATGATATGTTTGTTGAAAGCAAGAGGCAGCTATTCCTCTGGATGAAATGCACAGTCAGTGTCGGAAGAGCTTAGCAAAGTGAAAGCAAATAGTAAGCATCTTTCTGTGAAGCTGTCCACATGAAAGGAACAGAAAGTTCCCTTATGCTTATTGTGGGCTAAGAATAACCACATCAGATATTACTACAGAACTATTAACGTTTGATAAATAACACCCTGTGCTGGTGGTCTCTAAACTGTAGCGTAGGCAAAATGAGATTTGCCTTCATGAGGTAAGTACGCAAATGGGATTTGAAGATAGTTAATCCTTGCTTCTTCTTGAAGCTCCTGACAAGCAGTGCTTTTTGAACAGTGAGAAGAGGTCACAGTGACACTGATTGCCTGTGCACACACCCCCCACCCCCACCCCCACCATTTTTTGGTTAGGAGTGTTCTCCGTTTCTTTAACCTACAGCTGGGGCACCTTGATCCCAAAAGTAGAGAAGAATTGGTTTCTGCAAATATGGATAGGTAGTGTGGCAGGCTGCTTCTGGCAAGTTGACTGATACATGACATCTGATGGGATGCTCAGAAGTGTGTGTGTGTGTGTGCCTGGATTTGCAGCGTAAGTCATGACTTAGCAAAATGGATGCTTGGGGGCTGCAGGCTACTTCCAGTGCTGATTCAGAACCCATATTTGAGGGCTCACAGCTCTTGGAAAGTATGAGAGGGGGAAATGCTGTGGGTAAATTGCTGTTTGAGTGATCAGTATGACAAGCGATTTGGGGACTTAAGTTTGTATTGTGCACATTTTGATAACATTCCTTTTGTTTTCTGTGTATTACTGACAGATTAAGGAGAGAGGAGACTTCTTAATTTTCTTGGCCCATGTGAATACCTTTGCATGTATAGGATATATAACTGTTGTATTTTTTGTGATTACAATATGTAGTGTAATAAAATACTCAGTAAAAATAAAAGGTGCTGCCACCACAAACTGATCAAGACGCAGATTGATGCAAAGGGAATTTAAGCACTTGAGATTTAACTTGGTTAATCCTATAGATGTATCCAGGTTGTCAGGATAGCTGCTCAACACCTCCTACAGTTCTTGTTTTTCTTTTATAATTCCATTTGCCACCCACAAACCAGGAATACCAAGAACTGCTTATCACACTCAGCCTCTGGAAAGGAGTATCAAGAGAATTAGTATGAAATTGTAAGGGTTCGTTGCAATGGGAGCAGCTGTATGAAAGTGGTGAGAACAAAATAGTTGTGAAAAGCCAAGGTCTGAGCACGCTATTGAAGTTAACTCATGAGTAGAACTAGGTCTAAAGCTTGCCGTTGCCTTCGAGCTTCAGTGTGAGAAGTTTGGGTTTCTTGTTAATGATTGAGTACCACTAGACAGCACAATAAGCGTTAGGACCTCCTGGTGCTGATATGGTCATATCACAGCTTGTAAGCCATTCATACGTTCTTTTGGGTCTTTTATAAACATGACATGTCAAATGCTTTTTCCTGAAAGAGGTAACTGTGACATGTATAAATGATATGGTTATCATCACAGTAAATGCTAGGTAAAGTGATTTATAAAACTTGCCAAGGTATCTTGATAAAAGTGGCAGCTGTGGAAATTTTGGTGTTGGCTTTGTCCTTATTTTTTGTTGTGCTTTTTAGGTTTGGTGTGGTTTGTTTTCAGAGGTTTGGTTTTTTTTTTTTAGTAGGTACTTTTTTTCAAGTGCGTTTATGGTGCTGGCTTGTAAAGGTCTAAACTTGTTTCTTTTATTTCTTAGAAATTTCAAGCAGTTTTCATTCTGCTGCACTGTCAAGAAGCTTAGAGATCTGAGGGTGATACAGGTAAAGAGATGCAGGCTGCATGTGGTTCTGGTAGTTCTCAGAATCAGTTTAATGAAAGCGCGTGGTGAGTGTTGAATGTACTGATGAAAGTCATTTAGAGTGAGTTGCATGTGCACTTCAGCTCACAATTGCACTGATTGAGACTTACATGTAACTCTGCAAGACTGTCTCTTGAAAGACTAATTAAAGAAATAGCAAAGCTGAAGGGAACATCTTGTGATTGATTTATTTAAAGAGAAAGGACCCTTATATAATTTCCTGTAGAGTTGTTGTTAATGTTTTTACAGACTCTTTGGGGTTTTTTTTGTTTTCTATATAACTTATTTTTTTTCTTGCTTCCTATTTTCAAAGCAGACAGATTTATCTTGTTTGTTATCATTAAGTTCCTGGTCATGCATGTCTCCTAATCAGTGTACTTATTTTGGTGTTTCTTGCTCTTGAACCAGTGGTACTGCCAACCCCAAACCTGCAAAGTCTCAAGTTGCATGGGCATTGTAAATGATAACTTTTGGGTAGGCTTTTAATTTTTTCACCCCTTTTAGGATTCATTTTTAAGCTCTTCCATGCCATCGTGAGGGTTGAGACCATATAAAAATAAAGATAATGCTTCACGTCAAGAGCATATACCCAACTACAAATACCAAGAGTCTTTTACTACTCCTGACTGTAATGAGTCTTTACAATACAGGGAGTTACCAGATGGTCCTGATTAAAACTAGGTATCTAGAGTAGATCCTAGATAAAAAGAGGTATTTCCATGAGGTCCCTGTATTGGGAAACCTGGAAGCCCAGTCATAGATGATAGTCCAGTATTACAGTGGGTCCTGCATTCCTGAGAAATGAGGAATTGTTGTTAAAGAGGTGTTGATATTGGCTCAGAGTTGCTTAGTTATAGCATGGGAAGGAAATTATGATATTTCTTTAACATTGATAATGTTTTAACTGCTTGTCTTCAGGAATACCAAAGCAAATCTGCTGTTCTGCTTTCCTTTATAAAGTGCTGGATGAACTTGCAGGTTTGCAGCAGTAAGGGGTAAAGTCTTAGTATTGATGACATTCAGTAATTGCACAAAGCGATCTCAGAGCAGAGGATAGTTACAGTAGGGGTCGATTTGGTCCCAAAGAAAAGTACTTGGAACAGATCCGGTACAAAGGGTTTTCCTTTGGCAGGCCCTACCTATGGATCTATATTCACGGACTGCTGCCTGATCTTCAGCTGGTTTGGGGGGCATCTGAAGGAAATCCCTTTGCTTTCTGGCACTATGAAATAGCATTGGATAGTGTTAAAAATTCAGAGCAGGCTTCAAGATTTCATAAAATGAAAATTACTGAAAAGAAACTTACACAACGTTAAGGCTGGCTTTGTAGCTCATGGAGGATTTAAGAGGGATATGACCTGTAAGCATCCTGTGTAAAGCATGCGTTCTGTCTACTGTTCTAAATCACTGAAGTCACCTGCATCTTGATACACCAATATATGTCACTATTACTTCAGTCTTGATTGTTCAAGAAGACACAAATGAATTAAGTTGCCACTTGCCATTACTTTTCTGTTGCCTAAAGCAGATGAAATGAGCCTGGTTTACAAAGCTTGTATCATGCCTGTTTTGGAACTGTTTGCTAGAGTGCCACGTTTATATTAGTTCACTGCACACAGTTGTGCTCAGAATTTATGGATAATCAGCTGGGCTTTCAAAGCATGCTCTAAAAATATTTGCAGACAGTTTTAGTTGAGTTTTCTGTGATTACTAAGTGACCTTTTGCTTGGAAAATCCAACCACACAGTCCTAATAACACGTGTTCAGAGTTGGATAGGAAGAGAAATAATGCCTATGTTACTATTTGAGTTATTTAATAGTGCTTAATATCTTTATTGACACTGGAGAAATGTAGCAGCACTCTGTGTACAAGCATGCGGATTGCAGTTAAGTTTCTGCTTTTCCTGTTGATCTCTGCAAAATGAACAGTACCTTTCTTTACTCTTGATCACATTCACACAGAGTTAAAGGTCTAGGTTTTATATCAAGCCTTAAGAATATGCCTGATTAGCACATCTTAGCTCCTGCTCCAGGATAGTAAGCAGACATGGTTCGGTAGCTGAGCAGTGGCATTAATACTTCTGTGATTGCTCACTGCTCCTTTTTTAATGGGTATCAGTGAAGGGGAAGCCCGAGTTACAAGGGATGCTGTTTTCTGGGCAGACCTGTCACTGACAAACAATATATTTTCCCTGCAAGCTGATCAATGGTTACATTGAAGCAAATAGAATTGTAATGCTTCATGTATAAATGCAAAGAAGGATATAAGCCTGGATGTCTTGTCTGTTTTACCACTGGCATGTTGATTTATTTTGTAGCTGTTAAGCCTCCCCCCAGGCTTCCTCTCCTGCTTTCAGTCTTCCCTTTATTTCTCTTGCCTAAATAGCAATGAAAACTACAGGATTTTTGACACAACTGGTTGGCACTGATATGCAAGGCTTGTTTAGAGTTGAATTTGCAGAAGACTTTGTTTTTCTAGTCTTTTCATAAAAATCTTGTGAGGTTCTTTGCCTTCCCTTTGGCTTTTTAGATCACCTTTTATGTACAGTTTAGCTAGGAAAACAATTGAAAGAACCCCTCTTCTAGAGAGTCATGTTGTCTTAGGTAATGGAGATAACTCCAGAAAAAATTGAAACTCTTGTTAAATGGCCTGTCAACTGGAGGGTATGCAACTCCACTCCCTCCTTGCATTCCTGTAGGCAGGAACCCATTAGACAAATTAGAAGGGTAAGAATAAAACATTTGCCTTTCTCCTTATTTATTCTGTTCCATTTTCTGTTTGTGTTCTGTTGACTGTGTATCAGAAAAGTCCTGGCGTAGGTCCAGCTGAGCCAAGCTGTATGTATTGGTTGTTGACTGGGAATACATTTGTGCAATAGGGAGACAAAGATTATGAGAAATTACTTCTCTTGCATGGATGATAGTATAGGTGCAGTTAATGCTTCAGGGTGTTTGCAGTCCCAAACAGACTGGCATTCCTCAGGAGACTTGTAGAGAGAACCTGAAGGCAAAGACGACTAATCTCAGTTTAGTGAAATTTTACGTGCATTATGGCTCTGTTTCGTGCTTTGCACATGTTATGAAAGTATAGCTTGATCTAATCACTATGCAGGATGTTTCACAAATAAGGTAAGAGTATCCAAAAAGGATGGGGTTTGTGTGTTCACGGGCAAAAAAGCAGTCACCACTTGCTTTTAGTTCTAACTCTGTATCATTGTTGTTAATACACAGGAATTGGTCATTAGGAGAGGTTAGTCTGCTGCTAGTCAACTGATGTTCAGTGTAAGTCATTCTGTTTGCCAGCATCTTGCGTATGCTTCTGGCTGTGTTTCTAAGTGGCTGACTTTGTGTGGACCAACCTGTCCAGAACAGGAAGACTTTACTTCCCCAATAAGAGGTGGCTGTACATAAACGACCTAGACTTTCTGTCTGCCAGTAGTCTGCCCGGGACGTGTCTGGTTTTGGATAAATAATGAATGCCTTTAGGGAGAGCATGTGATGGGGAATGTTTGATGCAGTGTAGAGGAGGCTGTAGGGTATGTCTGGAGTATGCAAGAGGAATGGAAATGCACTGAGAAAAATAGCTAGGTATTCTGCCAGAGAGAAAAGATCCTACCAGAACAAGATAAACAGCTTTCTGAGCTCAGTCAGCTGCACCACCTGTGCTGTTGAAAATGAAGATTACACATCATCTTCATAAACCACTGCTCCTCAGAAGAACAGAGTATTTGCATCCAAGCTGTTCCAAGGAACTTGTTTTGAAATTTGTCTTACTTGTAATTGAAACCCCCTCTATGATCCGCATTTGAAAACAAAACATTTGATTTGGGATTGAGTAAGAGGCTTCAGTCAAACCGAAACCAAATGTCATCTTTACGTTCCTGTTGTTCTGAAAATTAATCAAAAAACTAATTTTGGTCACCTTGAGACAAATTACTTGTATTATTAGAACAGAATTAGAGCTATTATTAGTATATTGTTACTGTTCCAACATATTTGCTCCCTCCCGGACTGACTAGCAAAAATCGGTTGTTACACAATGCTGTCTGTCACTAGTGGCCACATAGTGGTGCCTAACTGAAAACTTTTGGTTTGACTATATACAGTTCTTGGTCACTTTTTCATGTACAGAGGCAATGGGCTTGGAGCAGCTTTGTGAGTAGCAGTCGGTTGACTCTAACCAGGACAGCAGCCTTGGGCTCTGGGAAGGAAGCAGGCATTATAGATGATGGGAGGAGGCACTCGTATGAGATGTGACAGATCTGAGCCTTTGTAACACCTTGGAGCCTTCCACTGAAGACCAGTCCTGGCTGCCTTTGGAGATTACCATGGCATCTCTCAGGTGACACTGTGTCTATCTCGCTGTAACCGCTGGCATGGTCTCCTTGCTGTTCAACTGTAAATCTGTGATTGGAGCACATCAGGCACATGGCCGTGAAAGAATTGCTAGGGCACCTTGTCTCTGCTTCTACAGCCGTTTTTGTGTAAAGAAAAGATGCTGCTGTGACCTGCACTAAGGAGTTCCCTTGGCACGTCCAGTCAAACATGTTCTGAGAAGTCCAGAAAACCATTGACACCTGTGAGCAGATGAACTGGTCAGTATTGGGCACAAAATCAAGGCGGGGGAAGTTTGCTCCCTGTTTCTTTCAGAGCTGTGATCAGAAGAGCTGTTTGTGGGGAGGCTGCAAACAACACAGACTGTGCTATCATGGGCTTGCTCATCCAGCAGCATCCAGCACAGCACCCGCCTAGTGCTTCATGCTGCAGCAGAGGCACAACCACCCCTTCACTGTTAGCTCTGAAAGTCTCATCTTGCCATCTTCCCAAAATGCATGTACCATGATTGCCAGGAGCAGGGAGGGCCTATTTGCCTGTCCAGTGACAGGAAAAGGAGTATATTGCTGCCGAGAGAGGTTGTGGAGTCTCCTTCTCTGGAGTTATACAAAACCAGCCTGGACGTGGTCCTGTGCGACCTGTTCTAGGTGAACCTGCTTTAGAAAGGGGGTTGGACTAGATGATTGCCAGAGGTCCCTTCCAACCCCTACCATTCTGTGATATTAGTATAATATGCTACTATATAGTGTAGCACACTATACCTGTCCTAACTCCAGGCCTGATGTAATTTCTCTAAGTTAGGAGCCTAATTCTTTCACCGAGTGCAAAGTGAAACCAGCAAGAAATTTTTGATTTCCTCCATCCGTTAGTATCCAGCTTGCACAACCCTTACAGTTAGTGAGTGGATAATGGTGAATGCCTTCCCCAGTAGGCTGAGTGTGATTCTGGCTGAGAGTATTCTGCTGCTCCTTCTTGAAGCTGAACCAGAATTAGCCAAAGGCAAGAGTCTGACTCCACCAAAGACAGGCAGGATGGACTCTGACTCTGAAGCATTTAGGGTGATGGAGGAAAAGTGTGACTTTGTTCCCTGGTTATTTTTTTTATCTATCTGTGGTGATTTATGAGTATAAAACATGAGCGTATTCCAGCTTCAGCCTGCTGATGAGAGGATTCTGCTTGAGGCGGGTTCTTCTGTCTCTTTTCTGAATGGCTCTGTGACCTCTGCATACCTCAGGTGCTCAGATCCAAGCAAGTGTTGTTACTTCATTTGGCCAAGAGGTGACTCACCAAATCTGTGATTTGGCCAACAGGTACTTCGGATAGGGCTTGGAAGATGCAGGTTCAGACCTATCAGACTGAGCAGAGCCTGAAGTCCAGGGCCTCTCATCCCCTTTGGGGTGAGCATGCTGCCCACAGCAATATTGCCCCAAAGCGGGGGTTGCATACACACGCTGAGCCCCTACAGTTTCATGCTTTCCAGTTTCATGCTTTATATACCCCACTGGTACTGGTAACAGTATGGTTGGTTCTCACTTGCTGAACTACTGAGGGGACTTGTCTGGACAAGTTTCTTTGCGCTTTGGGAGTCAATTCACCTTTTTCTGTTTGCCATCACGATTCCACCCTCTTTCTAAGTCTGTGGGTGGTTTTTTTTAATCTTTTTTCTAAATTGGTTTTCCACTTACAGTGTAGATGGCTGATAATGCCAAGTCTGTTACTATATAGGTATCTTGCACAGACCAATTTGATGTAGCCTGCAGGTGGCAAGTTGAAAACTGCTGTTCTAGGAAAAGTCGGGTCAAACAGGGCAGTTATTCACTGGGAGATATATTTGCCAGTAACAAAGGAAGGATGGTAACTTCAGTATCTAACAAGTAGACCTGTTTCTCAAACTAGATATGGTCCCAAATCCTCTGCTTAAAGGTTCAGGTCTATAATTAGCTGGCTCTACAAGAAAGTATTTGCTGCTTGAGTTTGTCTTGTCGATTGTTCCAAAAAACTAGACAAGATTTCACTGTAAGTTCAATGATGGAACAGTTGGGTTTTTTGTTCAGAGAAACTTTTTTCTTACCACTTGCTGGGCTTTCTCTGTTTGATGCAGTTTTAAAATACTGTATTTCTATTTTGGCAGGTGAAAACATTGACAGGACAAAGGAATTTGGAAATGTATGTTAACATCATTAAGAAAAATTAGCAGGATTTGAAAAATGTACATGGTTTAAAGTGTTTCTTTACTCAAGTTACTTACCTGATAATGGATTTTGGCTATTTTATTAATTAGCGACTAATCATGATAAAAGTGGTATGTAAGTGTTCTCTCTCTTTTTTTTTTTTTTTTTTTTTTCCCCTTTACCCCCCCCACCCCCCCGCCCCTTTAGGCAGGAAGATCCACCGAGACCTTTTTTGCTGCACCCATGCTTGAGGAGCTCTGATGAAGAAGTAAGATTCCTGCAAAAATGTTCTCAAATTCTGGTGTATTGTCTCCTACCCTCAAAGGATGTCCAGTCCGTCAGCTTGCGCATAGTCCTTGCTGAAATACTTGCAACAAAAGGTAGATCAAAGATCAGAGATGATTAACCATTTGCACCTGTACAATATTAGTAATTACAGACTTCATTATGTATGTCTTGATTCTCTACTTTTAAATTCTGAAATATAATTTCTATGATAACCAGTAAGACATTTCATAGTCTCAAAATCAAGTGTATGCTTGACTCTCCTGACTTGATGCCAGGCTGTTGAGCACCTTTCAGGATAAAACACAATTTGTCCATTTCATTCTTCTATTTTTTTCATAGAGGAACACTTTTGCAGTCTTCCATGGCATTATTTTTAGTGATTATATGAATAATTCCAGCCTTTTATATTTTATTCAGTTACATAGAATCCATAGACTTAAGGATGTGATTATAACTGAATCATGATACCATATTTAAATAATTTTTTTAGACTTTGATTTATCTAGTGTTTTTTTAATTGAGGGTTTTCTATTTTGCTTTTTATTTTATCAGCTACACTTCGATCTGATTATAGATACACTAGTCATTTTTTATGTCACTGAAGTCAAATTCAGAAATTATGATGTCTCAAGTATGTTATGCAATTCATTTTACTTTTAACTTTCATTTATAGTAGCTGTAATGCCATAGCCTTCAAGGCACACAGCAGAAAGAACAAAAACACTTGTAATTTTCCAAATAGAGCTCAGCTTTATCAATGTACAACAATTTGTGTAATAGAATAAACAAACACTTTAGCAAGAAGGTACATGCAATCTCAAATGTACTATGTAGTCCAGAAGACTGGTTTTGGATTTTTATCAACTTGCATGTTTATTTTTGCATTTTATCTGCAATTTTCTTTTGAAGGACAACGGTTATTCTTCAGCATAAGGATTTTATTTTAAAACATTTTTCCTCTCCAGTACTGAAACCAGTGGTGGAACTGCTGAGTGATCCAGATTATATTAACCGAATGCTACTCAGCCAGCTGGAGTACAGAGAACAGATGAATGAGCATCAGAAGAAAGACTACACATATGCTCCTTCTTATGAGGAGTTCATCAAGCTCATTAACAGCAGCTCCGATGTTGAGTTCCTGAAACAACTGAGGTATTTAATGTTTCACTGTAGCTCATTCAAAAGTAAACATGCTGCTTTTGCCAGCCCATGACTGAGATTTGAATGAATTGTGATTTTTCTTTTTAAATTCAATTTTAGTTTTCTTTCAGTGAAGCAGAGACAGTAAGGTTGATAAGCCACAACATTTGTTAAATCTCTAATATAGTCAGCTTTTTAGTTCAGTGGCAGAAAATGTTAAAAAAATCCACTTAGTAGGATACTGGAGATGACTGTATTGTTGAAAGGCATACCAGACCCTTCTTTACAGCTTGCCCCTGTGGAGTTAGATGAAGTAATATCTTGAATTTCTGGTAGTGTGTGGTTATCTCCTCATTATCTTTATGAAGTATGGCTGGCCATGGGGGTCTTGGTGACTGTTAACTGTAGTGATGCAATGGACACTGGGTGTTCAGAGCATATTGCTGTGATTCTGTGACATGGAAGGAGGGGTTTGAGTTCCAGCACATTTTACCACTGGATTAGAGGTTTTCCTGGACTTCTGCAGGGTGGTGTTTCCCAATTGCATCCCTCTTAAACATGTCAATGAACTTGGAAGAATTCCTTAAAGACCGAAAGAAAATGCTGAGCTCCAACATATCATGAATTTGTTTGATGTTCCTGTTTTCTAATGCAAATAGCGCCTGCTCACTTTCATTCTAATTCTCCCTCTTCACAAGAATCTCATCTCTTTTTCCTTCCATCTTTCATCATAACGTAAGATACCGCTTGCATCTCAAGCCTGCTTGCCCAAGTAGATGATGTTTGTTTCCCTTACTTTATAGCTGAGCTGCTTCTCCTCTGATTTCTGATGTAAGAGAAAGGGTAAGAAACAAGTGACTGGGAAGCAGGGAGCAGAGACACTGCTGCTGTTGGATCTCCGTAGATGTCCTTGAGTTGGTTTTGTTGAGCACACCAAAGCTTTGGAGGACTGTTGAAGCCATTTCTAGAGCGTTTGTCCTAATCTGTTTACCACCAGGCAGAACTGGTATTTTTTCCTCTTCCCTGACTCCCTTCAATTGCTGCTGCGGGTTAGCTTTCTCTCTTCCTGAATGGCTGCAGCAACATCTGAAAGACACAAGCACATCGATTCCATTTGGTGCACTCTGTCATCTGTTCTGACCCAGACCTTCTATTAGACTTGGCTTGATCAGGCCGAGTGATGGTTTACCAAGATGGAGTATGTGGGCTGCATAAATAAGTTCTTACTTTCTCTTGTTCTTCTCTTTGATTCTGAAACCACTTGCATTTCTGAGATAGGAAAATGCATTTAGGTGATGGTGAAATGATTTTGTTGCTTGGCTACTTATTGTTCATCTGCTGTAAAATTTGCTCTTTACTCTGGGCCAGTGTGCCTTTCCTGAGAGCAGAAATTAGTCTCTATTAGACTCTATCTAAAACCTAATTGACATCATATTTATTAGCATAATCACACTAATGGATCTGCTTGTTTCAAAAGAAACACAGCTCTTCTCTTGTTGTTCAGGCACATTAATGCTCAATGTGCTCTCTTTTTAGCTGATAGGTCACTTTAAATTGTGTTCTTCAATATGAGATAGCAAATTTGCTTTATGAAATAACGTGGGTTTGGCTGCACTTAGGTTTTTCCTTTCTAGCCTGTGGGGTCCAACTACCATCATCTTGAAATGTGTTCCTCTGCACCCTACGTAATGTTGATCAGTCTGAGCTGATCAGTGTTTGAATGGAAAATGTCTGAGAAAATGTGTCGTCTTTTTGAAGAGAAATAGTATTCGATTTTGGAGACAGCGTTCTTCCTTCCTCTGTTTATACTGTGTAGAGCCAGTCTCTGGGAAGGTGGTTAAAGAGTGTTCCCCTGTGGGAGGAGGGATTCCTTTTCTGTTTGCTCTCCAGTACTATGGGAGCACCTGGAGACAGATGGGCCAACCTGTAGTCATCTCAAAGTTATGTACCAGTGAAAATTTACAGATTTATGTCAAGGAAACCAAAGAGTGGTATCTATATGGATGAAAAAAAAGGGTGATATTTTAGACGAACTAACTAAATGGTATTTCAGGTTGTAATTCACAACAGTAAACCACAGGAAAAAAAATCTATAAAGAAGGAATTAAGGAGTAAGAAACAAATAAGCCATTGTGCAGTTATCACTGAGAAACACGGTTTAGAGTCTGTTGGAGTGATGGGAGTGGGGAGAGCGCTTCCAGTTCTCTTCCTACAACAAATAAATTACTGGCATGTTGTACTTAAACAGATTTCCCAGGTAGATGCTATTCTGGGTAATAATACTCTGTTTATCAAAAATTCCTCTTCATGGTTTTATTTGGAAATCAGTTTTCAGTGCCTGTTCTAAGCCAGTGCATGGCATTCATGAACTGTAAGCCATCTCCTATCACTTCTAATGTTGCCACATAACATCTTGGTAAAGAACAGATATGAGTAGTAACAATTTTCTCTGTAGGCTTAGCTTTGAGGGAAATTTATCCCAAGGTGCTACAGTTGCTGGGAAACTTTTTTTTTAAACAACCCTGCCATGCTTTATCTTTGCAGATTAATTACTATCTATTTACTAAAATAAACATAAAATATGTTGCTCAATGAAAGAGGCCATGAGGTACTGATAAACAGTTCCTCAGACTCTTGACTGACTGTAGACAAGAAAGCTCGGACTCCTGGGTGCTCCTTGATGTATGCACGTGACATTACAGGAGAGAAGTCCCATAAGGCATCCTTTCAGGCTGATTTTATCAACAGAGTTTTGCTCAGCTTTCTTGTGATTAGAACCAGGTGTTTATTTATGGGGTAAGTAGGGAAAAATCCCCAGCTGGATCAGTGGAAACCTGTGGGTGAAGGGTGTTGTTGCTCTTGGCCAGGAAATCAGAAAAGAGTGGGAGGCTGTGTGTGTTGGATCTCCTTGTAAGCAAGCGTACCAACTCTCTGCCTTGCAAATAACTCTCCCTGAAAGGCTGGTAACGGTACTAAGATTTTCTAAAGCCTTTTTCTCTCCTTGCTTAGAACCGTTACCTTAAGAAGAAATATTGTATTGATTTTCTGCATTGCTTTTATGGATTTTATTTCTAGAACTTATTTAAATGATACGGGAACTACTTAGTAATTTTGGAGATACTTTTGAATGCATGGTTCGTTAATATCTATAGTGGGCCTCTAACATTTGGTCACTTCATCTCTTAGAAGAACTTCTCTCTATTGCTTTGTGGAAACATCCCTTTCATTTTTTAAGGGACATTTGGGGAGCTGATGTTTGTTTTCATAAAAAGTCATTTGCTGATTTCTGACGAACTATTTTGTATTTTTTATTTGTGTTTTTATTTTTTCTTTTTCCTTTTTTTTTTTCTTTTTTCCTTTCATACCTTTGCTTTCTGAAAATTTGGATTTGGTTGGGGGGGGGCGGGGTGGAACTCAAACCAACAAAGCTTCCAGAGAGGGCACCATTGTATGGTTATCTACAAACATCCTTCAAAGTCACTTTTTATAATGTTTACCTTTGTTGCTTGTCATGAAGGGAGGCAGAGTTTTATTCCTGTTTTATCAAGTCCCCGCAAAATGTGTTGTCCCTATTTCTTTCAAGAAGAAAAAGTTATACAGTGAAATTTCACCTTCATTTCCCCTCAGATTTAAGTTAGCATGGATAAATTGGAAGTCTACTACAAATAAGGAGGAAAAGATGAATTCTTGCACATCAGATGTGAAATAAATTTGCTTGCTCTGTCAGAAGAAGACTAGAGATAAGACATGATGAATTAAAAAATAGTGATAAGGAGGCAAACTGGTGGATGGTTTTCATTCTACTTTCAAGATCAGCATTATATTTATTCTGTTATTTATTAGTATAGCAGCAAAAGGTCACTACACAATTCGTGGTAAGACAGACCATTATCGCTGGCTCTGTGTCATCTTTTACCTAAGAAATGAGGGAAAGGAATGAATATAACAAAGAATAGGGAAGACATAAGAGTGGGAAGGTAGAAGTAATGTGGATGTGAGCCCATGATTGGTCCAGTTTATCAAGTACAGTTCACTTCGTGAAAATAAAATTAATACATCACATTTAAAACTTCCTTAGATGTTTACTCGCCAGCACCACAGAATACGTAGCAGCTAGAATATTTGGAACAGACTTTCAGGGAGAAAGGGTCGTCCTCTGGCAGTGTAGCCAGGGTGATGTTTCTGTGGTGCAGTGATGTACAGCACTCTTCATGGAGTAGTTACAGCCAGAGCCCAGTGCTTAGGAGGAACAGACTAAGTAGTAGCTTTGAGGATGTAACTCAGACCATCTCCCTTATTTCAGGTAATAGAATGAGGAACAGAAAAAAAGAGATGCTGTATTACAGTATTGATAGTGAAAACATGTAAAACTGTGAACAAATGGGAGTAAATTTGGAAGGAAAAAAGTTGCAAGGTAAAAGTGGGAACTACCTTCCATGTGCAGTATTTACTTGATTGTCTGTACCTTATTTGCTAAATTCATAATGTTCACAGTTACCTTACAACACTTGAATGAAGTGAATGTGTTGTTTATAATGCATTTACAGATGACATAAGCAAGGCACCAAAAGTCCAAGTGAGCTGCCCAGAATCATTTGGGAAGTCTGTGTCTGAGCAGGGAATTAACTGTGGGACTTCTATGCACCAAAACCACCCTCACTTAGGGGGCTGTTCTTCCTCTGAAGGACTGGGCAAGAACTGTGGTGGTGGGTGGAAACAACCAAGATACAGTAATGGCAAAAGGAAGCAGGGTTAGAAAAAATAAAGCTTTGCAAACAGATTCTCAGGTTTCAACTTGATAGAGTTGGGTAGAATAAAGATTAGTGCAGAAAAAAAAAAAACCAAAACTAAAACCCTGGAAGTGTAGTTGTGAGTGAGTGTATGCTGTATGTGTAAAACGGTATGTCCATACAAAGAAGCAGAGGCAATCAAAATCCTAAAAGAGTTATAGGAGGCAAGCAAATGGAGGGAATTTGAATAACATTGGTGAAAGAAGTACACGTGTAAGAAGGGGAATATATTTTAGGGATCATAGGCTCTTTCTTAAACAGAGAATAAGTAGTCAGAGAAATAGCAGACTTTCCAGGAGGCTTCAGCCTTCATCTAGGACTTAACTTGATAGATGAGGTTAGGGAACTCCTACAAGAATGAGGTAAATTCACTAGAATACTTGCTTTATTACCAGTATTAATAGCTGCCAAAGTATATGCACTGAGAGGAGTTTGAGAGTTTGTTATGACCAGAACTTTGATGTCTATGAAAGATTTAACTGGCAGTCATTTTCTTTGCTGAGTCCATAGTGTCTGTAAGTTACAAGATTGGTTTTACTTAAAATTCAGTTTACTAACTGCATTAGCTGTCTTCCATTATGTGTAGTATAGTTTTAGGTGATAAACAGTTTTTAATTATTCCTGGAGTGTTTTACTTAGTGTAATACTTTTTTTTTCTTCTCCTAAGTTGTATATGCTCTATATGTGTATTGAGTGCATTAGCTAGAAGAATGTTACAGACAGCTCTTTGCTTCTGAAGTGAACTCCCATCCTAGTTTCCTACAGATAACTTATATTTACTTGTAATGTTAAGAGCATGACTTTACATTGTGTTCACTGAATATTATTAACTGGCTGTGCAGTGCCAGCAGTTGAGAGAAGGGGCAGTATTATTGTTAGTTGGATATTTTCCTTTTGTTTCAAGATAAACTTTTTTTTCCTACTCTACTTCATATGCACATTGCTCCTTAGGTTGCAGATATACTGAGAAATGATTCTGTCTCCAGGTGAGGAGGAGGTGGAAGTGTTTTGGTTTTTATTAATTCTTAAGTGTGCTGTATGAAGAATGCATTGTAAAAAATTAATATCATGGTTTTTTTTCTTCTCTCCTCCCTCTTCACCCTTATCCCCTACTGTTTTTAAAACTAGGTATCAGATTGTAGTGGAAATAGTTCAGGCAACCACAATCAGCAATATTCCCCAAGTGAAGAGGCAGAAAGGTAAGATTCCATTTTGTTAAGTCACATCTGTTGTTTTCATTTTGAAAAGCTGTTTGAACTCCTGACATACATATGCAATCAGTGTGTGTGGGATTTTTAGACAGATTTTAGGAGTGTGATGCTTTTAGTATTTCAGTTCTGTTTCATTTGTCTGATTCTTCCAGAAGCTCCCATGGTGTGATTATCCCCCCACCTCATCTTCATCTAAGCTGATGGATCATGAGAAAGGTCATATCTATGATGCATTTATTTTCAGAACTTTCTGCAACTAGGATTTTTGGCATTACAAATTCATACGCTGAGAATCTTGCTTCCTCTTTCTTTTTCATATAATCCGTTCTTTAAAGTCTCAGTCTGTTCTCCTTTCAAAACAGAAGAAAGAATGATACAGCATAATTGTCAGTCAGACTTTATTTTGACTCTTCATGGTATTATGTTTTTGTGTTGCAATACAGAGTGCTCTTAAATCCTTCTGCAGTGTTTTGGCAATGTCTGCCTTTTAAAATGTATGTGTCTTACATTTGTACTTACAGTTACTATATATACTGCTTTTTATGGTTCTCAAAATGTACCAAAACTGTGGTATATCTTCAGGAGATCATATTGATGGCAAAATTACAGACCAAATTTTTTCTTGGACAGGTATGCTTAAGGTATACCAAAGCACAATAAAAAGCAGTGGACAATATAAATTAATTTGTTAGTAAACGAACAAATCTAAAAGATCTTGCTTTTAGGTTCTCATATAATCTCTATCTGTCAGGTTAAAAAAAAAAATCCTTTTCTAGCTCCTTGTTATCACACAGGAAAGCTTTTAAAAGTGATTCAAGTGTAATGAAAAATGCAGAAACGGAAAATAAACATGCCGGGGGGTGGGTGGGTGGGGCAGAATATCTTTGGTCAGTCTGAAGCGTTTGGGGTCCATGCTCAAGTTTCTGAAAGTATGAGGTTGTCAACACTGATATGCCTTTTGTTTACACTCTAAAATACAGCTAGATGTGCGTTCCTATAGGATCAATTGCTTGTGTCAGACCAAAGCAAAAGGAAAAGGCGGAATTGTTTTTTGCTTAAGTGTACCTGACTGAAAGAGAGATTAATATTTCTCAGATGAAAGTTAATTTAATGGAAAGTCTGTTTCGTAAAGTAATAAAATGAGAACAGGGAAGTTAACTCTGAGTACATTACGAAAAATCAATCTTGATAAGCCTGTATTTCCATTTGTGGTGCCATTGGTCTTTGTTGTGACAAGAATTGATTTGGGGAATATTTTTATACAGTTTAGGTTCCTACAATTAATTACTGTCTCGCTCTCCTGTGTCTCACTTGAGTTTATCTAGTTAACTATCCACTGTTCATAAACCCTGAACAGAAGATGTTTTTCTGAAGCTACAAGTGCCTGATACTGCAGAATAGATGTAAAAAGATCATTGCTATTTATTCTGCCAAGGTAGATCTGCTTCCACTTATTCTGTGGTGAAGTCAGTTCTGCATTTTTATGTGCTCTTGACTTTTACCTGTATAAAAAAAAAAAAATCGAACAGAAATTCCACTAGCTGGTGCGCTGAAGTTTTGTGTTATGGTATTGACTTTTATTATTAGTTTAGTCTTATGGCAACCTTGTATGTCATTTAAGAGTTGATTACCACTGCTGACTATATTAGCCAGTGGGGCTATTGTGGCTAAACCTTTTATTTGTTAAATAGCCAATGGTTATTCACATTGTACCTGAAGAAAAAGGTGACATTTTTTGCTTGATACATGTGGAACAGTGTCCTGGTTTTGGTCGGGATGGAGCTAATTTTCCTGCCAGTAGCTATTGTGTTTCGGATTTAGTATGGGATTTGGTATGTGAAGAATGTTGATAATACACTGATGTTGTTAGATCTTGCTAAGAGATCAAGGACTTTTTTCAACTTACCAGGTTTTTCTAATGTGCAGGTGCAAAAAGCTGGGAGGGGTATAGCCAGTACAGTTGACCCCAACTGGCCAAAGGGAAGTATTCCATATCATAGACGTCATGCACAGTATATAGTGGTGGTTGGCTGGTGGGCTGGACGCTGTTTGTTTGTGCTTTCATTTGTTCGGCTGTTCATTCCCTCGCTCGCTCTCTCTGGAACTTGTGGTTCTGAGATTGCTGCTCAGGATTGTTCTGAGATCGTTCTCTGTTTCGCTCAGTGATCGCTGCTCGGGATGGGCCGTATTGGTTGTCAGGCGATGAGAAATTGTGCATCGTTAGTTTTGTATATTCTATTAGCATTACATTTTATTATTATTGTTATTTATTAATATATAATATTGTTATCTTTTCCTTTGCTGTCCTAGTAAACTCTCTTTATCTCAACCCATGAGTTTTCTTTTCTTTCTGATTCTTCTCCCCACCCCACTGGGGAGGGAGAGGGGGAGTGAGTGAGTGGCTGCATGGTACTGAGTGGCTGACTGGGGTTAAACCATGACAAACAGTATGTCCAACAGAGGCATACAATACAATCTTACTATAGTTCACACAAATTTAAGGCAGATTTCTAATCTGAGTTATTCCACTAAGGTTTTCATCTACCAGTCTCAGTCTATGTACAGTAAATTTTAAGAGGGCTATCAAAACTGTAGAAGGTTAAAATCTAGTTCTGAAGGCTTTTTTGTGTCTTGTTTTTCCTGAAGTAGGTGGAGACATTTTTCCTAATGTGGTAATGAATCTAACATATTCCTGAATTTTAGGAAGAAAAGTTTAAGGAGAAAAGCTGTGCTACCTTCCTTAAAATAAAACAAAGCCAACACAAACCCCAGCACAGCTCACTGCTGATACAAAGACTGTTGAACTCTTGTAGAACAGACTGCCATGTCACCTTTTGATGTTTCCCTTTCTGGATGCCACAGCATACTGCTGCCCCTGCAACAGCTGGATTTCATGGAGAATAACTAAATGTACACTTTATGCAAAATGGAAGTGTGTTTGCACAATCTCATTCTATCTTTCTCTTTTTAGTCTGTTCCCCTAATACCTGCTGCATACCTGTAGTAATGTGTGTGAGCGTGGGTGTTCAGTGTATATGACAGTCTCCCCTTTCCTGCTAGTAAATGAGCTCTTGCCTTTTGTGTCATGGGCATCTTCTAGCTTTGATTCCAGCCTGGGGGGAGAGAGTCTTACTGGTAGCTATTTCCTTTTTCCTATGGCAAAGTTGGGTCCTGAAAATGTAACTGCTTCTGTAGTGCCTGGGTGTTCAGCTAGAGCAACTGTACTTCAGCTGGCCAGCGCTCTGTCGAGCCTGATATCTGCTCTCAGACTGTAAGAGTAGAGCAAGTGTAGAATAATATGTACATGGATATAGTCTTGGCCTCCATCAGTTTGAGGCATGGGAGCTTCCCGAGGCAGCATTTTCCATAGAAAAAGGTACAGCAACAAACATGAAGAGCACTTAGTGCAGCAGGAGTGGCCAATACTCTGTAGCAGTGAGTGCTTAGCTACTATCTAAGCAAAGTAAGTGTTGTGCATGTACATGACTAGCAATTAACATGTCTGAGGAGGATTGTGTACCTTTGCTATTGGTTGAGGAGACATAACTGTCTAAAACTGACCAAAAATATTTAGTTTATAAAAAGATTAGATGTCTGTTATTAAAGGATGAGTAGCCTGAGGACTAGGTTTCAGACTAATGACTTCTCATATGAGCCTGACTTCTTTTACTATTTTATCTGGTGATACCAAAGTATACATTTTTAATGTTGGTGCCCAGAGGGGTTGGAGAGGAAGGCTTGTCCCTCAGCAAGGACAGGGTTCTTTCATTTGATTTAACTAGTGTTGGTGCCACCTATTGGCAAAATATTTAGCTGTTAAGGCCCTCTAATAAAAGCAGAAAGTACTTTAAAGTACTTCTAAACATCATTGTATTAAACTGTGTAGTAAAAAATGGCATGTTATGGGGTCAGTCGTCTTTTCGGATTTCGTATCACTTGAATCTTCTGGCACGTGAGCGTAGGAGAGCAAATGAAAATGTACAGAAGCACCTGATTCACGTTAAGCAGTAGTTTTTGCATTTGACTCCCTGAGAGAGTCAAATGTCTTAAAAGGCTGAGACAAAATAATTTGAGAGGTTTGCAGTATGATGCCTGTTGTGGGTGGATGATACAACTCCTGTGGCCAGGAGAATTGCTTTTGGTCATTGCTAAAGCTGAGTAAGAAACCTAATGTAGTATTTGTGTTTTCAGAGGTGTTGATGGTTTGGTTTAGAGTGGTGCAGGCCACTGTAAATAGAAGCTGTTATCTTCCATGCTGACACTACACTACTTCCCTCATTTACACTTGCACAAAAGTGCTGAATCTGATGTGTACATGTATCTGCATTACTTCTCCAAACTGTGTCCTCCTATGTATCCTCTTCCAAAATAGTCAGGGTCACTCCAGCAGTGACTGTAGGAGGAGGGGTTTTTTTGGAGGGGTTTTTTTGGTGGTGGTTTTGGGGGGGGCGGGTTTTGGTAGGTTTTGGGGGTTTTTTTGGTGTAGTTTTTTTTTTAACTCATCTTTGGTTTTTCTTCCTATTGATATTTTTGGACTGTGCTCTTATCTACAGTCACATGTGCTGTGGTTGGAAAAATCACATCTTTCTACATCTTTAACTGTAAAACTCTCTCCTCATCTTGCCTTTTGATAAGGATTCCTTGGAAGTATTGAACCAAATTTGAGCTAAATTTTTAGGGTTTTTTTTACAAAATCTATGTGTTAAAGGTTTTGAAGGACCAGAAATGCTTATCTGAAAATGTTTACTGCATTTTGGTGTAGTAAAGCAGTTTGTAAGAGGACAAATATGCAAATCAGGCATTGTAGCATGAGTGAGAGGACCTGCGTTTCTAGAAGCAAGAGCAGATCTTAATTTTTCTAAAGAAAAGGCTTCAAAAACCAATCATGAAATAGCAACAGAAGTTGCTATAAGAATTTGCTATTTGCTGTAATGTGAATAAGAAACTGTTTAAATACACGAGTTCTAATTTTAACAGATACATTTTTGTTTCTTCTCTTACTGATATTAAATTACAGGATCCTACAAGAATTTGAGCAAGGATTGCTTTTTACTGGCTGCTGTTTAAAACAAAAACCCTTGAAGGCATGTACCTTGTCTTAGGGTAAAACACAGCGAATCTCTCAACAGATCCCCCCCGCCCCCCCACACACTCTCAAGGGATTTGTTTGATTTACCTTCTGATTTTCTGTGCCTTCTACGTTGTATGTGACTTCACAGCATGACCGGAAACCACCCTCGAATGATGGAATGGGACCATTTTTCAGACACCACATTGTAATTGACCCCAGGGCATCCCTGTTGAGAAAACTGCTCCTTTTCAAGCAGGGATTGCGAGACAGATTGAATAAGCAGCCATTTCTATATGAAGAGATCTATTGTGTTGCAGTAGAAGATTTCTCCTGCTGAGCGTTCTCACTGTGCATATTTGCTTTTATAAGCAGAGCTGATGACTGGTACAGAAACAGAACTGTCTGTGGGCAGGCTTTTTAGGTACTGTGGTGCTGAAAGAGACTTGAATGTTTGGCTGTAAAAAGAGACTTTTCTTATAGAAACTGGGGCTCCAAGCTAACTTGAGTGTGTGGGTTTTGTCAAGATGATAACTTAGAGTGAAGTAAAATGGATACTTCTGCATTCCAGCACATTACAGATGCCATCTAACTTAATTATGACAAAACTATATTATGATTCCTCCCCCTCCATCCTCCACACAGGGATATACAGGCATGCACAATTATTTTTGCATCATTTTTTGGCAAGGCTTAAAGAGCTACTGTTGCGCTTGCATGTTGTGCTCCAGCAGTATGTGTGGAGGGAATCCTTGTGGATGAAGGTTACGGTTACTGTGACTCTGATCGTCGTAGGCTCATTTGTTTTGATTTGTGATTTTTCAAATTGTCTCCATAGAGGAGGGTTGCCTTTCTCCTCCTGACATCCTTTATGTGCTAGTGATGGTAATGCATCTTGTCCACGGTTGGTTTGGAGAGATGCCTGTTAGTGAAAGAGGAAGGGAAGAGGCTGACTGGTCAGACAGAAGTGACCAAGGGGCACGCAGGAGCCTACAGACAGAGGCTATATGTGGTGGATGTTATTTTATTGCATAGTACATACTTACTCCCATGCTCAAATTTACCTTACTAGCACTTTGCTTTTTGTTTTGCTCAACTGTGACGTGGGAGGCTGTGTTGTACTACGTATTGCTAATGATCAGTGCCTAAATTCTCCATGATCTCCCTTTAAGTCCCTTCCCCCAGATATGTTGCCTGAAGTGTTTGAGATTTAGCACTTTTTTACTCGTTCTCTTGTCTGACCACGGAGCTGGTTTTCCCTTTGCTTGTATCATGGGCAGTAGAAGAACCATGTGTACTGTTCTTCTCCAAGTCTAGCCTGCTCTTGCAGAATTGAACAAATACATTTTTAGGCCTATGTAGGCTTTGAAAATGTGTAATTCAAAGTTTCTGAGAGTTCAGAGGGGTCTGTAATGATTGGTAAATTATATATAGAAGGTTACGGTTACTGTTTATATGAAAATGCTAGATCTGTGTTTGCTACTTAAATACTTCAGCACAGCATTAAGTAGGCACTGCATGTGCTTAACTCAGCTCTTGCAAAAAGTCTTGCAGAAACGCAAACGTTGTTGTGCATGTGCATAGCTCCTTCGGAGACTACTCAGATGAGTCAATGCTGTTGTACGTGCTGCCAGATGTCAGGTATCTATAGTTCTTGAAGCTGTAAAGGAACAAGAACGTGTGCTTCCAGTTTTAATCAGGTTTTTGCAGTATAACTTTGCAGTTAAGATGAGAAGTCTTTGTTTTATGCTGTTTCTCTCAAGAGAAGGAACAGCTTATTAAGTACTACAATACAATTTAGTTTGTGCTTTAAGCGGTCTTTATCTCTGTATTGTATCTGTCTTCATTTACGTTATTTTATGTTGTATCATTTGCTGTAGTATATGGTAATAAAGTTTGTGTGGCATTTGACATGACTATCATTTGCAAGGCCCATCATTCTGACTGAAACGTGAATGGTGTGAATATGTGTTGCTGTCTAATATGTTTGACCAAGTAGCAGAACCTACCAAAAAAGAGGAGGAAAGAAAGTTAGGTCTGAGGAATCCATTCTCAGAAATGTTTTTGGTGGGTTCTAGGTTCTGCTCCTGGTCTAGTTCAAATCAAGGTGGTTGTGAGTGATGCAGAGGAAGATGTGGAAGCTCTGCCAGAAATCATTCTAGATGTGCAAAAATGGATGGAATAAAAAAGATTTGCACAGATATCTTAGCTTTTATTGCTTGCTAAGTTTGAGCTCATTTGGACCATTTGTATTTTAATATTGTCCAGTGCAAGTTGAATTATCCACAGCTGTGGATCAATAAGCAGAGTTTGAAATTCTGCTTTTAGTACTAATTGCATTTTTATGCCCTTGGGAGGAGTGCACAGTACTCCTCTGGGGTTTTGAAGTTCCTCCATGGCAGTGCATGTCTTGTCAAAGTTTACCCTGATAAGGAGAATTATTTTGGAAGAAGTTACTAAAAGACTCTTTGGCTCCTTTGAGGATGGAGTCCCTGCTCAGCTGTTGCTGGAAAAGGTATATGGAACTCATGTGGGGAAGAGGTGCCAAAGAAGCATCTCTCTTGTTGATGAGGAGTAGTTTTGTTTGGGTTTTTTTTTTAATAGTAATATAACCCCCAAACTGTAAAGTTGTTACTAATTTAAAAAAAAAAAAAAAGTCCAAAGGATGCATTTTCTTTCCTTCCATAGTGATGAAACAGTGTCTTACTTAGTAGCATATATCCATTCCTCTTCCCTTTATTGGAGCTTGCTGAAGGGTAGGTGAGTAAAGGCAAGCCTTTTCTTTTGTGACTTTCTGGTTTTATTTAGTTTATGCAGGGATACCTGAATGTAGTGAACATCATCTTTGCTGATATTCAGAAATGGCAAAAAAGGCCCTTATTTATATCTCAGTACTTTAGTGGTGGTAGGATCAGGCAACAATAGATTGAAAAGAGAAGTTTTCTTTATAGCTTAAAATACCTTTTTGATAGGACTTAATAAAAAAAACAAACCCAGAGCAGTTTAGATCTGAAAATCTGAGAATTCTCAAAAATCTGAAAAGGAGGTTAGGGCTAGGAGAAAACCAGTGATAACTCCTGACCTTCCCCAGTTAACATGAAGATGCTTCTCCTGACTTCTGCTAGCTTATCTTCCATACTTTGGACAAGGCAAGTCATGTTCAGTGTCCACGCTTCCACGCTGTCTCTCCTGCGCTGCAGCGCATTAGCCATGCTCTGTGCTGGGCTGTTCTTCATCAGCCTCTTGTTTATTTGTGAACGGACTTGGCTGCCAGGCTTTCACGGTGACTACTCCTGTTTGTCCATGGAGCAGGAACAGGCTGGCGATGTGATCTTCATCACTCTGCCCCGAGTGTTTCTTGCATGGAGTGGCTCCTTAAGGATATGAAGAGTTGAGTGAGGCAAATGTTTCTGAAGGAGCTTTGCTAAGAAAGTAATTAATCACCGGAAGCAGGTGGGATGTAGGGCTCATTAGTCTCTCCTGGAGGCCTGCTGCAATCACAGGATGATAAGACTTCAGGTAAAATAGACATGCTTACTTTGAAAACCCTCCAAGAATGCCTTGTTTTTACTAAGAAGAGTACTTTTGTTTTAAGAAGGCTGAATGATCATCGTGTAGCACTGGTCATGGGCTTTCAAAGTGTGAGTTTTCAGGTATGCATTTTGAGCCCAAAGTATTTAAACTATTGAGAGAATTGAGAACATTTAAAAATCATCTTGGAGTCAAGTGCAGGAGGGGAAATGTTGGGGTTTAATCTTCACTTTAAACTACTGCCCATGTATTTGTGTTAGCTGTAAATGTTTTAAATTGAGGGGGAGACCTATTTTGTCCTTAAGGTCTTTTCCTGCCTTTTGTTGTTCTCCTTTCTTTTTCTCTCATTAATACTGGTACCTCTGGTCAGGGAACTGAAACACTAAATTAAATGCTCTGTTGACTTCCCTGTGGAGATAACATGCCAGGAAAACAGATGGCTTTTTTTTTTTTTTTTTTGTGGTAAACTCATTTTATCTTTTGCTTCAGCGAGTATCATCTCTGTAGTTCACTATTATATGGCAGCTCAGATGCAAATGATACTTATCCATTAAAACACCAACAGTCTTTGAATCAGGAAGGTTCCCTACCGACATACATAAATACATACAGCGAATAAAGTGAGATTAGAAATATGGGAAAAGATATTGGGAGAATATCTGTACTCACATTACATGTAGAAATTCAGGGAGCTCCATGTACCTTGAGTTGTCCTTCAGTATACAAGTGACAAAACTTACAGTCACATGCAGTAGTTACATGTGGCTTTGAGGGGGAAATAAAAGGATGAAAACAGTCCTAAAAGGAGAAGGTACCTTAATGTATTAGGAATGTATTTAAAATACCTATTTTAAATCATTCCTAAGAGATTTCCTTTTTCTGTTTATGCATTCACAAACCTAGCTGTCTGGTTGTTTCTTTCCAGCAACTGTTTTGAAAATGAACGCTGTTTTTATCTACATGATTTTACTAGCATTTGATATTTCAAAAACATAGCAGAATAGATCTCTATCACTTATACCTGAGCAATCGATTAATCCAGAGCCAAGTACAAGCCAGGTACTTTGCTACCGAGCTCTAGTTGCAGCCTGCAAAAGCTGGAGTATTGTCATTGAACAAGAGGAAAATGAAACCAGTGTAAAAATGTGAATCAGTTGCATCCTGCAGATCTAAACCAGGAATGATTTCAACTCAATAGGGTTTTTTAATCTGCTTTATCTGCTGCTGCTTTTTTTAGGGCCTGGTAATTAGCTGAAGAGTCTGGAATGTAGAATACACAAACATTACACTTTTTATTACCAATTCTTATTCAACTGACTGTCATCTTCATGTAACTTCACTATTTAACAGTACTGTACAGTCTTGACGTGGCATTATAAGACTTTTTTCCTTAGTTATCTGACCATTTTGAGTGAGCTTCACTCAGTGTTGTTGTCTGAAGGAGATACTGTATCATGTGCTGTTCACATCAGGCTCAAGAAATTTGGATTGGCAAATGAGATGCGTGGGAACGTGTAATGCTGGGCTGGAGGAGATTGAGTCCAGTCTCTCATGACCCTAGGCAGTCATTGTTACGTTCAGTAAGATACGTAAGCTCCATGTGTTATCATACACCATGGCTGTAGGTAACTTCCTAATGGCATCTGATAAACGTACATCCTGTACTGTAAGTCTTGGGCCTGTGTCTTGCAACAAGCTCTGGGAAGAGAGCTGGAGGAGTCAGATTTCACTGGACATTTGAATAAGGGTTTTTTTTTCCTGAACTGTTTTATGTAAACCCTTAAGGTATCATTGTAGGATGTTTCAAAATCGTCATTCTGTTTTCAAAAACAAATTTTCCAGTATCTGTGCTCGTGTGCCTAGTTGATTCCTGAATGACAAATACTTTGATCAGGCCGGTCACAGAGGCTATGGTGCAGTGATGTTTTCATGTTGTAAAAGACTGTCTCCGATTTGCTTTATCCTTAGATTCAAAAGGAAAAGAAACTGCAGCAATGAAAGCTGACCTACTGAGGGCTCGCAATGTGAAGAGGTATATTAATCAGCTGACGGTAGCAAAGAAGCAATGCGAGAAGAGAATAAGGCTCCTGGGAGGGCCTGCTTATGATCAGCAGGAAGATGGCATTTCTGATGAAGGCGATGGCCCTCAGAGTCAGAAGGTATGAATTGAATAGCACATACATTGTCTGAAGGTCATTCTAAATGTGTTAGCACTGGATCATATTAGCTTCACTGTCATTAATCTTTCCCTTCCCCCAGGAATCAAGTATAAATTAATTGCTGCATTGTTTATTTATCTTGGGAAAAGATCACTGAAGGACCCGAAAAGACGTACTGATCACTGAGCTTGGAATATTGCTAAATGTGAAACTTCATAAAGGATCGAGTGGCTTGTAAGCACCTGTGATTTTTCAGACATACTGCATGTAGGGAGTTAATAAGGACGTGGTAGCGGCCTTTCTGAAGGTAGCAGCTTCCTTTCAAGTAAAAGACTGCCAACATATGTGTAATGTTTCTTTGGCCCTTGTTATATTTACTGTAGGAAATACCTGTGGGTTTTGCAAATACTGAGTTATTCAAAAGCAAACACTTAGTTGTGGAAGGCAATTGACAAAATTAAGGGCAGTCGTTGCAGAAAAACTGGTGTTGACTGCTGCTTTTCAACATCACTGTAGTCTGGAATTGAAAAAACTACCATTGTATTAGCCAGCATCTACAAAAATAAAATCATGGCTACTTATCTTTGCTAAACTTTAGCAAGCTTAGTGACTTCCTTGTGTAATCTACTCTGTCCCCTTTGGGCAAAGCACAGCAACTTACGTTTTCAAATTAGAAAGAAGATTTTATCCTTATTATGTAGGTAGAAGAGAATTTATCTCTTCATGCAGGGATCTTCAATTTTCATAGAATCATAGAATGGATTGGGTTGGAAGGGACCTTAAAGATCATCTAGTTCCAACCCCTCTGCCATGGGCAGGGACACTTTCTGCTAGACTGGGTTGCTCAAAGCCTCATCCAACCTGGGCTTGAACACTTTCAGGTATGGGGCATCCACAACTTCTCTGGGCAACCTGTTCCAATGCCTCACCACCATCGTGGTGAAGAATTTCTTCCTTAGATCTGATCTAAATCTACCCTCTTTCAGTTTAAAACCATTACCCCTTGTCTTATCACTACATGCCCTTGTCAAAAGTCCCTCTTCAGCTTTCTTGCAGACCCCCTTGAGGTACTGGAAGGCTGCTGGAAGGTCTCCCCGGAGCCTTCTCTTCTCCAGGCTGAACAAGCCCAACTCTCTCAGCCTGTCTTCAGAGGAGAGGTGCTCCATCCCTCTGGTCAACTTTGTGGCCCTCCTCTGGACTCGCTCCAGCAGGTCCATGTCCTTCTTGTGCTGAGGGCCCTAGAGCTGGATGCAGTACTCCAGGTGGGGTCTCACCAGAGTGGAGTAGAGGGGCAGAATCACCTCCCCCGACCTGCTGGTCACGCTTCTTTTGATGCAGCCCAGGATACGGTTGGCTTTCTGGGCTGCAAGCACACACTGCCGGCTCATGTTGAGCTTCTTATTGACCAACACCCCCAAGTCCTTCTCCTCAGGGCTGTTCTCAATCTCTGCCCAGCCTGTGTTTGTGCTTGGGATTGCCCCAACCCATGTGCAGGACCTTGCACTTGGCCTTGTTGAACTTCATGAGGTTCGCATGGGCCCACCTCTCAAGTCTGTCAAGGTTCCTCTGGATGGCATCCCTTCCCTCCAGCGTGTCAACCGCACCACACAGCTTGGTGTCGTCAGCAAACTTGCTGAGGGTGCACTCAATCCCACTGTCCATGTCGCTGACAAAGATGTTAAACAGTACCAGTCCTAATACCGACCCCTGAGGAATGCCACTCGTCACTGGTCTCTGCTTGGACATTGAGCCGTTGACCACAACTCTTTGAGTGCAACCATCCAGCCAATTCCTTATCCACTGAGTGGTCCATCCGTCAAATCCATGTCTCTCCAATTTAGAGACAAGGATGTCATGCAGAACAGTGTCAAATGCTTTGCACAAGTCCAGGTGGATGATGTCAGTTGCTCTTCTCTTATCCACTAATGCTGTAACCCCATCATAGAAGGCTACCAAGTTTGTCAGGCATGATTTGCCCTTAGTGAAATGCCCTTTCATTATGTCCTTATAATAATTGTAACTTAGTGGCATGTAAGAAAAAGTTGCGTGATGGAGAAACAGTTCTTACTATTTGTGTTTTGTCTTTCTTGAGTAGGGTCTGAAAGAGAGCGGTTCCCTACCCCTCACTCATCCTTAAAGCATGATTTCAGATGGTGTGTCATAGATTGTGCCAAGGCAGTCCTGATCTGTTTCCGGAAGTTGGGTGTAGTGAGAGATGCCAAGGAGAAAAGGAATGAGGGAAGCATGTGGCATCACTGCATGAGCCACTGATGCCACTTGCAGTGCCTGCTGAGATGTTATGGACTTTCCAGGATAGATACATGGTGACATAAGATTGTTCAGGAACAGGGTCAAGTAGTGAAGCTGCACTGGATAGGGGCAGGGATTGGTCAGAAATATAACAAAATATAATATTATTGTAATTAAAATCAAAGGAATTCCTGTTGTTAATGTTGCATGTTTTACAACCTGATGGATTTTTGGTGGAAGCTGCTGACCCAGGGTTATATCTTGCTCATGGGCAGCTCCATACTGAGTTAATGGTACTATTAATAGGAATAAAGACTCCTTGCATAGGCATTTGTTGTATTGATGGCGGAAACGATGGGATCTGGGGCTCCTGTGCTTCTAAGCTTTTGATGTATTTCTGTGAAGAAGCCCTAGAACCCCTCCACACCCGTGTCAGCATAGAAAACAGGAAAACCACTTCTCTCTTCTGTTGTCCCCAACTCTCTGTTGCCAGGAGAAAAGCTGAGGGAGACTGGATGAGAGACAGAGGCCACGCTGTTCTCTTCCGAGCACAGAGAAATGCCCAGGGCTTGGCTGAGGAAGGGGGGGACTCTCTTCATTGTTGTTTCTTCCCATCCTCTTCCTGCACTGTGGTAGCTGCAGTCTGGGTTCTTATTTCAAGGCAGCCAGTGCTATTTTGGATGCCGGCCCCTCTTAGATGGGCAGTATTGACTGAACACTCAGGCCTTTTTCTAAGCAAAAGGGAAAGGTGTTGTTTGGGATTTAGTAGATAAGCTAATGTTGGTATGCTGCTGCTTGTGGCCCATAACTTCTCTTTAGAGTCTGGCTGTGCCAGCTTTTCTGTTAAGCTAGCACTTAACCTGCAGAATAACTAGCTTGTGTAGAAGAAACTGGAAGTTTGCCTTCCTTTCTTCAACGTGCATGAAATGGGTCAGAAATGGGCATTTACTGATGGTGTTTTGAATTATTATTTTATGTAAGTGTAGTACAGAAGCTTGAATACATTATTAACTTTGGGGAATTTCTGGTACTAGTTGAACAAAGAACAAATTGGCTAGTGACCTAAACTTGTATTTTGGTTTCACTTTGCGTCCTACAGAAAGCTTTCTCTTTCCTGCAGTAGTAGGGGAGTAATAGCATTGCTGGTAAAAGTCTTTAATGCATGTTCTGATTATGGGCTTAAATGTGGAGATGATGGATTATTTGGAGCTGTCAATGTTTTTCTCTTAAAGATTTAAGAAACAAAAATTATGTGCTTTGAAATACGTTTTTTTCCTTTCACAGCAGAAGCTAATTATAAAAGTGTCAGTTTTCTGTTTGATAAATACATAGAAGTCATGGGTCTGTATAGACTTTGCAGATGTTTCACTCACCTCATTATCCTGAATCTGGGTTCTCTAGGGTAATCCTGAATGTGTGAATTATAATCAAATGTTTATAAGCAAACAAACAAACCAACCTCAGCTACTCTCTGAATCTGAATTCTGTCATTAGCTCTGATACTGATTTATACTCTGCCTTGGGTGTTAGATTTGCTTTCAGAGAAAATGCAGTTTGAATTAGTGTAATATATAAAGCATCTCTTCTAATCTACTTATGGTCAGTGCAGTTTTTGTCCTTTTTCTTAGAAACTGTACCTGCACAGTGCTGCAGTAATTAATTGAGTTTTTGTTGTCTGTGTTTATTCAGCAAACCATTTGTTTGATCTGTTGTGTTCAGCCCAACAGCCACCTCACCACATCTGTGAGATTTGACATGTGGAGTCACAGCATCTCCTTCGTGGAGCTGGTCCATGAACCACGGGTGGTAGGAGGAGCTCTGGGGATCTGATCCTTGACTAGGTCTGAAATAGCAAGGAAACCACTTGAGTATATTTTGAGGCATAGGCAGTCCATGTTCATAATCCTAGTGATGAGGACTAAGTTGAAACTGCTGCAGAAGACTGCTTCCACCACATCTGTGGATAGATGCTGATTTAACTGGTCACTGATCAGATTTTACTGTGATTTCTGAGCTTCAGGTTGTGTGATCACATTATGTCAGGATACCTCATGGTATAGAATTTGGGGATATAAGGAAAGAGAACTTCAATTGTTGCTCCCCTGTTGCCTGAAGATGGGATGTCTTATGACAGAAGTATGTTCATGAACACAGGAGTCTCAAGGCAGGGATTTTTCCATTAGTGTATGTGCAGTAAAATAGCCACGTACCTTATGTAGTACATACTTCCTGATAGGTAACGAGTAGTTGCATTTGTTCAGCTACTGCTGTGTATGACAAAGATATCCTTCTGATGACTTGCCTCTTTTTAAAAAATAATAAGGAGAATATGTGCTTTAATTTTAGTCAGTGTACAGACAAAGCATTAGTTAATGGTCTTTAAAATGCAGCTTGGAAAGAAAGGCATATTTTTCCAGTATTTTTTTTACTTTCCTCTTATTCCTATCTTCTACAAAAAAAGAAAAAAAAAAAACCCAAATGAAAACAGGAGTCCTGCAGTCTGTGTGCCATCATCCCAGCAGAAAACCTCCACTACTGACCCAAATTCTGTTCACCCCACCTATGATCTGCAGTGCTGTTATCAGCTGTATTGTGGCTATTCATTATAGGCCAATGTGGTTGTAGTGAATGGGAACCAGGTGTGTTGCAAGGAAATACAGTACGGTGCATATATGCTGTCTCTGGTGCCTATACAGGCCCTTCCAAATTAAGTAGTTGTTTCACGTTCCTCTCCAGAGAGAGGTTGCAACTATATTTAGGGACTTGCCAAGACCAGGTCTCTGCTTTGCAGTGCCAGGAGCAAGGCTGTTCTGTGTGCTTATGCTAGGGATACTGATTAAAGCACCCCACTTGGGAGGGCGGATCTAACCCTTTCCTAGTATTTGGCAGAGCCTGTGACCAGCTGTGGTGTATTAGTTACTTTCCTGTTGGAGTAGGGAATGGATGTGGCAGCAGTAAAGCAGCTGTTTTTTCCGAACCCGGAAGCTGCTCTCAAGCTAAAAGGACTTGAAGGGTTGCTGTTGATGCTGATAATTCTAAGATTATATCTGCTAACTGGATATTAGATTTGAGGGTATACACATGCCCTAATGTGTGTGTATGTGCCAACACATCTTGGAGCTTTGTACTCTAATCCGCGGTGATACTGAGTCATAAAATGATCTTTTGCTGAGGATTACAAATTACTGCAGAATCTCATTCTTTAAATCAGAGAGGGAAGGATCCTCCACAGAATATTTCCTGGATTGCATGCATTTATGATAACTTATCACCTCAAACCTAAAAACCTCTTCTGCCCATCGTTACTGTCATTGAAGTCTTAATAATGTTTATAGTACAGCATTTGTAATGTATTTAATAATTCCAGGATAGTCAAGTCTTAAACAAACAAAAACCTAAAAAAAGTTTGTGAGGTCTCATTTCTGCAAGACAAGTTTAAATAAGCTTCTCTGTCCATTAATTTATTTTGTTAAAGTATTTTAGTTTGCATGGTGACTATTGGGAGGTTTGTGTAACGGCGTTATTAGGCACCACCACTTTAATTACCATGGGGCACCTGTGTAATGGGCCCTTTGTTAGGTGAGAGGGATGGTTGCATTCGCCTTGCTCCCTGCAGCAGCACTTACCCACAGTTACTTTTGAGGGGGGATGTTTGTTAATTACTCTCCTTGCTGGCAGCCAGCATGGGGATACCTTGGATAATAGAGGCATAGAGACCAAGGTGACCTCTCACTCAAGAAGTGGTGGCATGTGCTCTGCATTGTGAGTGATTTATTACATCTGCTATCATTTACAGAGCTGACAGTCCCAGAGATGGTGAAGATTTCTGTTCAAGAGGCCAGAAGACCCTCTTCCGCTTGTATTTTAAATCATTTTCCTTGATAAAATGATGGATTAGAGAGTGTATGATGATGCACAGCAATGAAGCTAAACCACAGACTGGCCTTTGAATTGTCATCTCTGTGTTGTTCTCTTTGACAGTCTCATCACCATTTCTGTAATAAGCCTAGCTTCAGCAAGCCTGCCTCTCTGTGCTATTCAATGAGGATTATAGAGTGAGCTCTGAAAGGCAGGAGTTTATTATGTTCCTATACCTGAATAGCTCTTAAGCTAAGATCAAGCCATGTCCAGACGATATTGGTACGGTAAAGGATGAAGAGAGGAATGGCACGTGACTGTCACTGAGGAATTCTGAAGATGAAAATGAGCATTTCAGCTGAGACAAACACAATTTACTTAAACATGGCACAAAATTTGGGGGAGCTGTTCCATACAAAACATAGGTGGCTGCAGTTTTTAAAGAACCTTCTTTAGCTTGGTTCATTAAGGAATTGACTTGTGCTAGTAATTGTGTACATGCACGTGTATGCGGTTTCCTCCTATACAGCTTGAGTCCAGCACACTTTTTCCTAAATGTGACTTGGTGGTAGAGTCTCACGGGTACTAGGTTTAGGAAAATAGGTGGCCTTCCCAGAGAGATGCTGATACATGACCTGAATTGTATTATTATTAAGTATCAGAAAACCCATATTAGAGAAATTATTAATACCTCGATCTCAGTTGGAATTCATGTCTTGCTCTGTACCAAATTATCTTTGTTACAAAATGCAAAGTCATAGGAAGCTACGATTCATTAGCCCCAGTGCTTAAGGATCTGCTTTTCTTTTCAAAGAAAAAGGTGTGGGTTGGTTGGTGTCTGTGAGGTGCAAAGCAGGAGACCAAGACCACTCCTGTGTATTTGGATTACTGGTGATCTAAGTAAGGGCACTAAATGAGCTACGTGAAAACTGGTTCAGCTGCTAGACTGAAAAGTTGGAGAGGAAGAGGTGTTTGGTTTTGATCAGGTGTTTGGAAAATTGGTCCTATTTTTCAAAGAAAGCCAAGGTGGTTCATTTTGTTCAACATGGGAAGATCTGTTCATTTTGTCAAAGAGGTGTTTTGTTTTCAGCTGTTTGTCTCCAAGAAGAGGCCTGGATTCACAAAAATAGTAGAGGATGAGGAAGCGATAATGTTTTTTTTAATCCATAGCTTAATGGCTGCAGCATCTGCTTGGGTGTGGGAAGTCTGTGTTTCATTTCCTCTTCTGCTTGATGTACACCCTCCTGTCTCATCTGAGGAAGAGTCCTGAGCATTGTATCACAGCCCATGCTCTTTCCTAGCTGCATTTCTGATAGATGCTTCTCAATAACACGTAGTTAATAGGAGCTGGCCACCAAATGCCCTAGCTGCCAGGGGAAAAGAACTACGCTCCATCTTTGTGTCCCTGAGAATAATTGAGATACATCTCAAAGCTCTGTGGCCTGTGGCGTGGAAATTGCTGGTGCTACTCTTTGTTTGAATCAAGGTAAGAGTAGATCAGTCAGCTTTCAGCTTGGCTCCTCTGCCTCACAGGAACATTGGAAGTTAAATTTTTGGCAATAGCATTTCATGAATGACTTGAAATGCCATCTTAGTCTTTTTTAATGTAGTCTTACCTTCTGGACAGAAAACATATGGAAACATTTTCTATCTGGTAGGAGCATAGATGCATTTATCTTATAAATACTTACAACTCTTTTTTTTTTTTTTTTTTAAATGAAGCAAAACTATTACTGTAGAAGGTCTGTGCAGTTGAATCTATTTCATATATTTGTGGGATGCATGGTGCTCTGTGGGCACATCAAGTGAAAAGATTTTCCCCATAAGGGATGGAGAGAAGCTTGAGTTAGGTATTTTCCCAGGTTTTACTCTCAGTTTTCCTTTTTCAGATTCTTCAGTTTGAAGAAATTTTGGCCAATCCTTTGTACCGAGAGCACTTCCGAATCTACATGGAAAGGATGGACAAGATGGCTTTGATCGGTCTTTGGGAGTCTGTGGAGTATCTGAAGAACGCTAACAAGGTGGAAGAAATTGCAAGTCCATGTGGCTTGTACATTAACTGGAATCTCTGCTTCTTGTGATCTTGATATTAGGAAATGTCTTTGTATTTATGTTTTTAAAATAGCAATAGCATAGGATGGGTGCTAAGCAATTTAGTTTTTTTAACTTCTTCATGCCAGTGTTTGAGGGTAATATAACACTTAAAAATTGTGGGCTGTTGTGATGATGGTTTGCTGTTGTTTTGTGTAGCAACATGACCTGTAAAAAGGATACTTGTTATGCAAAAGAAGTAGAATTATTTCCCCTTCCACCAAGGAAAAAACTTGCAGTAATATATTAGCTTTGGTTGTATCAGCTCACGTGAAGCTTAAAAGTACATTACTGTTTGATAGTCTGTACATAAACTTCTCATCTTGCCAATTACAGGTAGCCCATTCAATCCAAAACCATGAAAGTTTGTGTATATATGGTTTTAAAATCCTTTTGAGAGAGAGATTTTTGCTTTAAAAGACCCCTTCCTCTCCCTGTTCTGTTGCTGTATAAGCAGCTAAGTTTCTCCAGGAATGCCGCACTACTGCTAGAGGGAAGAAACAATACTATGTTGTAATTTGTGCTAAAATAAAGTAGGAATGAGAACCCTGAGACGAGGATAGGAAATACCACTTAAAGTTGCAACAGGTATCCTGGAGCAATGGTGCAGAGCAAGAATGTAGAGGACATAATTGCTATTTGTGAGCAGTGGGGTGGATTTGGGAGGGAAAATGTTTTAAACCTCCAGGATTCACACTAGCATGAAAACAGAATTTCATGATTAAGTATCAGTTAATTTTTTATTCACTGTAATTTTATTACTCTCCTATGAAGAAAGATTCTAGTCCATTGTGGCAAATTGTGGAGCGTGAGTAGTGAGCCATTAATACAATCTGAAGAAGTGGCTAACAACCAACTCAGGCTAGAAAGTGTTCGTTAAAAGGGTTTGTCAGGCACTGTGAAGAGAGTTGTATAAATCAGTTTTGATTTGCAAACTGCTTGTGATTGGAAAAGGTGTTATAAATCATTTTATGACCTTTCAGCTGCGATTTCTCTCCTTGCTTTCAAAACAATATGTATAGTGCCTTTATTCAAGACTTCCCTTTTTTTTTTTAAGAGATTCTAACATACTGTGCTCCTGTAGCTCCACACAACGCAAGGGTTGTCTGCCACTACAGGGCAGCTTTGATTACAAAAAAAGTAGCCTCGTGGAGCCACGTGGCTGTGATATTGTCATGTGAGGCAGGCAAGCATATTGTGCCATACTAAGGGAGTGGATAAAACCTTTTTAATTCGGGTCAGTTTAGAGAGATGATAATTCAGAGAGATGATCATGGGCTGTGCTGCATTACTTCCTCTCTTTCCTGTTCGTTACTGCAAAGTTCAATCCCGTGCGCTGTTCTGTGCTCAGTGGAAATACCTGGCCTTGTGTACTGGTAAATGTCTCTTCAGGTGTGCTTTTTGCTTTTTTCTTTTTTTTTTTCTTTTCCCCCCTCCAAAGTTTATTATAGTTACGTATAAAGTGAGTTGATCTTATCCACTCACAGAAGACAGGCGAGCCGATACAGCTGAACTCTACCATCTGAACTTAAAATGGTGACCACAACGCTGCTCTCGCACTTTTTTTCCCTTTTAATACCAGGTTTTGGAGCATACTTTTAAAACCAGTGGGTGTGGAAGCTATGGTAATTTTAGAGCACAGCTGCTTCTTCACTTAACAAATACCGATATTTATCTTGTGAAATTGACTGCTTAGCTAGCATAGGTGCGCAGGCAGAGTGCTTGATCTCAGTAGGAGATTCACAGATGTGTTCTCATGCATCTGGGTGTGAAATTAGCTTGATCATCCTTCAATTTACACACCTGGATCCTGAATCATCCTGATATTTTTAACATTTTTTAATTATTGTCTTCTCTCTCCCTCTCCATCCTTGCTTCCTAGGCTGAAATACCTCAACTGGTGAGTGAAATTTATCAGAATTTTTTTGTGCAAAGCAGAGAAATACCTGTGGAAAAATCCCTTTACAAAGAAATACAGCAAAGTCTTGTGGGAAATAAAGGCATTGAAGTATTCTACAGAATTCAAGCAGATGTTTACGAAACTCTAAAGGACAGATACTACCCCTCATTCATTGTCAGTGATTTATATGAGAGATCAGTCAAGAAGGAAGAAGAAAGAAGTTCTGCTCAGCTAACTCCTGAGGACAAAGATGAAGTGGTGAGTCACATGGACAATTTCTTTCACTGTTACTACTTACAGTGATCTGAAGACGATCCTGAGTAAAGCATATAGTAGCATCTTCTGTCCTTGAGCTTTGGACTAGTTTTTTTTCTGATGTATTTATAAATATCATCACTCTTGAAGTTTTTGTCGGGTAAACCTGGTATATTTACAAGCTCTTTGAAACAAAATGGTACAAAATGACTGACTACTTAAACTTTAAATTAGTTAAAGTAGATATTTTGCATTTCCAAGCCTTTTGTATTCCATATCTTTTGTTATGCTCCTTGGTATCAGAGAATGCAAAACATACCTCATACAAGCTCAGCCGCTCTGCTTTTCAATGAAGAAAATCTCTCTGAAAGATCAGTAGGTTTCTGTCTAGACAGTGTCTGTCCCTGTCCCCTGTGCATTTCCTGTGTACTAAATAGGTATTAAAAATTGCACAAAAAAGGAGAAAAAGTAATGAAAAATATAATCTTAGTGCTTTTTTTATTAATTTATTGAATAAATTAATAGGCTATGTTGGAAGATAAAACTGATTAAAATAGCACTAGAATTGGAAATACTAAAACAGCATTCAAAATGTCATCAGCAGTAACCCAACGGCAGCTCTCCTGGGGCAGTTTTTTTCAGTGGGCTCTCTAAATCGGTCATGTCGGGGAAACTTGTGTTACATTTATCCAAGAACACTTTGACAAGAGCAGCTCCCAGACTAGTGAGCATCTTTCAGTCATGCTGCTGCTTCAGATCAGCACTAATGTCTTCATTTTACATGTGAACTTGCTCAGAAAACAATGAAGTGTAAGATTTTGTCTAAAACTGGATCTAAATGGACAAATAGGAAGCAGAATCCAAAGGTGCCGATCTATGTTTAGAAACAATTTTTCCAGAACCTAAGGCTTTTGTATTTACTGCTTAAATATGAATTTCATTTCTGTAGATGAGCTATTATAGTCTCTGTAGTCTGCATATCAGCAAATCTGCAGAGATGAGCTGTTACAAGTAAATTACTTCCAATATGAACTTTTAGAGCTTCCTGAATTTTTCATTGTTTGTTTCTCCCTGTATTCTTTTCCTGGGTAAAAGATTCAAGACATGTTTTCTACTTTTCTCACTGCTAACTCAGCTATGTGTTGAGGGTGGTAGGTACTTCAAAGACATTCTGTCCTTCTGTTTGCAGTCATTGGGACTTTGAGAAAAGACTGTTGCTGGTTTTGTCCAGAACTTTCTAGGTATTAAATGTTGTGCTTCTTAATCTCTTTATATATTTTATTCAGAATCTAACAGAGATAACTGTTTCTCTAAGAAAACTGACACAACACTTCAGGGCTAGCTGTCCTCTGTCAGATAACTTTTACTGTTGCTGCCAAAAAATTAGATTTTTGACATCAGCCTTCCTCTGAGTCCTTGGATATATATGTGCCAGATTTGAAGGCTGCGTCTGCTGTGGAACCTTAAAGGCTAATATATTGCCAAATTTGCTTATATGGTTAAAGGTGTTTTTCATTTTTACCAACAAATTAAGTATGAAGTTGCATATATTGTTAGAGCATCTCTTGAATAGAGCAACCCTAATGGCTCTGTGCCAAGTTTCAGTGTCTTTGAAGTGAAAATAAATTATAATAAATTCTTCTTTCTGAAGCTTCCAGTGGGCTTTCAAATGTTGGTGAAAATGCACTATGGGCTAATAGGCTTCCTATTCGCTATGTATGTATAGCTATAGGCTTCCTATTTCCTATGTATAGGAAATGACAGCTGAGAAATCTGATGTTTCTGGAGGGATCCATATTGTTAGCAAATACTAATTGTTTTAGTTTGGGGTTTTGGAGGTCTACGTCCCCACTTCCTGGGGCACGGTTGGAGTTACCTATGTTAATTTTCTATAAAATTCACTGTTATAGCTGGATAGGCAAAAAGCCATCTAGTGTCCTCATGGAGGGGAGGACAAAAGGGTGAGCCCTGATTAAATGTGAGAAAATCAAATCGGAACATAGGAATTGGGGCAAGGCCAGGTTCTGCTGGTTCTGCTGCATGTGGAACAAGCTTGCTCTTCTTCCTTCCAGTTCGTCATCGCTTTTCGTTCCTCGGACAAACCTCCTTTAAAAGGTCATGAGTAGACATAAAAATACAGAAGCGAGCAGTGCCTGCATCCAGCACTTTGAAGAAAGAGGGTCTGGTGGTTGCATTGGTGCTGCGTGTGTCAGATCGCTAAAATAAGCCCAAAGTCTGCGTTCTGCAGCACTCGCAGAAATGGAACTCATTGTCAGTTTAGCAATCAGGAGAAAACAGCGCATTCCTTCATGATCTCAGCTTTGAGTGTGTTGGTTGTTTATTTGATAAATTTGATAATTTAAATACAGGTAACTTGCTGTCTTGTAATTCTAGCATTTTTGTGATAAACCTAGTGATTCAGCAGTGTTTTTTGCTGTAAGTGTCTGAAATGTTAATGACTGAGGAATCATGTAGCCTGCCTCTGGGAGCAGAGTCTTACTGATTGGTAACTAATTGCAATCCTTTGATTACTAGAAGCAAATTTCACATGAGAAGTCTTTTAATTCTTCAGTGTTGAAAATAGCATTTTTGATTCTTTTTGACCTCTGTGCTTCCCAACAAGTACAAGTTCTTATTTTATCGTTCTATTCAATGGTATTTTGAATAACACCCAGTGTTGTTTATTATTATTATTTGTATTATTGTAGTGCCAGGAGATGACAAGAAGCTTCCATGAGCGAGCTCTGTACACATGCTCAGAGGCAGTCTCTGACCTAAGTAGTCTACAGTCCACACAGAATAGACAGAAGAAAGGACAGGGCATAGAGCTGATGTTATTTACTGAGCCACATAGCAGGCAAATGCAGAGCTGGAAAAGGACATGGATTTCCTAGCCTAGAACTCCTGACTTCTGCATTACGTTACCCTTCTGTATGGGGATCACACTAACGAGATTAATTATTGTTGCCACTGTATCCCTTCTCAGACTTTTTTTACTAAGATGTAAAACACTGCAGAATTTACAGTAGGATTGTCTCCTCTAAGACTCACAGAATTTAGTAGAGAATGAGACTTTCTTCTGTGAGGTTTTTGTTAATTATATAAAGATACAGCTTACTTAGTGGGAATATCATTAAATAACACAGAACTCCTGTTCATGAAATTAGATTCATAGCTTCCCACAGATAAATTAAGATATATTTAGTCACAAGCAGACCTCAAAGGTCTTTGCACATGGCAACGGTAACATCACAGTGCTGTATTTGCTGGATCTCAAGGTCTTCATGCCTATTTGGGGAAGTACAGTAAGAAAGGGGAGGCTGAGGCAAATGCCAAAAGATGTTAAAGAGAATGTCACTGAAAGGTGTGAAGTTTTCTATTTTTTTGCATGCCTGTAGTACACAAGATGGAAAAAGCTATTGGTTTGTCTGAATGAATATGAGAAAATGATTTATGATTTTAGGGTAATACATATGTGCTTTTAACACATTTTTATTAACACTTCTAAAAACAGCAGTAAAAACTGTTTATGAAGGGAAAGGACTTGGTTTACATTGTTCTGCAGGGTGATAAATCTGTTTTGTGAAGGTTTGTGGGAGGCAAGACTGTTAGAACTGTGGGGTTTTTTGGTTTTGTGTGTCCCGTTGTCTTCCCCCCCCCATCTCATTATCTTTCAGCTCAGAGCTAAGTATTTGCTTTTCTATCTGGCTCTGAATGTTGATCATGACTACTAAGCTGTTGTTGCTTTTAAAATAAACTTTGATTCTTCCTCTCATTTACACTAAAGCCTTAGCTTGAAGGTCATTTTACACAGTTGTCAAGAGTTGCCAAAGAGCTGTAGTATAAATGGTAATGAGGCTTTGTGTATTTTGGGGTGGGGGGTTTAAGACTTATGTTTCATGTTGGATCTGATGGTTGGAATATCTGTTAGAATCTGTTATTCTTGATACAGACAAAAAGGTAGGTATAAGTGTTCTTGTACATAAAATGCTTATGGAACAAACAATAACTGTCTCCTTTTTCATATTGATGATGCAATTACTCCCATCCTCTATTCCTAGAGCCAAGGTTGTGAAGAAGCTACTGAAGAATGCAGCACAAGAATTAATGAACAGGCCAGTTATGCTGTAAATAAACTTCGCCAGCTAAATGACAAGCTTGAATATAAGAAACAGGCTCTAAGTTCCATATGTAATTCACCAAAACCTGACAAAAAGGTAAGTACCTTTAGTGTCTTCAGTCTTTTTTTTTTTTTTTAAATTTAATATTACGTGTGTGTCTATGTAATATCCAGTTGTCTCAGGCTCTTTTTGGACAGGTCAGATTGCTATTTCAGTCAGCCTGTTGCAGAAAGTGTAATCAGAGCTTAGTTTTAATTGGTTTTTTCCATATTTTTTTTAAAGCTATTGTAACTAAAATTGCAAATATGATTTATATTGGTTGGTTTGTCATAGAATACCAGCCTCTCTCCCAGTGGTCTTACTGCTTTGTCACTGGCGAATAGTATTTCTTCCTTACGTCTCTACCCACCTATATCTGTGTAATTCTTTATGGCAGCTTGTTTCGTGTCCCTGCCGCATCTGCATCACTGCAGCGGAGGGATGTGCTAGTTAACTTCTGCTCCCTCTGCTGGCTTTGAAATAGGACACCACAATTTCATAATCTCTATGGTTGTGACTGGTTTGCTCAAATAAAGGGGGGGGTAGAACCCCAAACCTATAAAAGTGACTGATTTCCTTTATAAGGAGCTAGGAGAAATCTGCAGGGCACACTTTCATCAGACTAAAAATTCTGAGGGATATGACACTTCAGCTCTCTGGGCTTGAATTAAAACCAAAAAAATCTCTCTCTCTTTGCAAAGTGCAACAGTTAAGCAATCTAAGAACATATTCAGGCAGAAGCAAGTGATTGACATTTGGCCAACTCGTTTGCATTGCTACCAAGGATGATGTTACAGAACTGTTGTTCAGATGCAGCTGGGCCAAGCTTTTCAGGTGTAATGAGATTGGTTGCAAATGGTAGGCGGTGGGTGAGATGAACAAGTAGCCAAGGTGGCTTGCTAAAGTGGCCTCCTGCTCGGGATGGCAAAAATGGACCTGGGCATTAGTCATTGCTCAGGACCTGGCTGCTTCTTACATTTGTTCCTTCACTCAGGGTGAGTGCTAAGATGTTGGTCTGAAGAGAAGTTGACACCCCACTCGTTCTCTGCTGCCCCAGCTCTGGGGATAGCTACCTCTAAGAGAAAGATGTGGACGGAGGTGTTTGAGGCCACCCTGGCTAGCTTCGCTCCCTCTGTCCCTTCCACATCTGCCTTCTGCCAGAGGTTACTGCAGACAACTGGAAATGTGTCCGCAGCTGTTCTGGGGTGTTCCGCTCACAGCTTCTCTGCTGTGTGTGTGGCCTCAACTGGCAGAAGATACCTCTTATTTGTCATCCAGCCACTACTGTTCGGAGTGGTAAGAGCACAGGCGTGCACCGCCCCCCTTTTTTAATGCCTGTATTATTGCAGTAGCGTTTACCTGAAGAGCTTTTAAACGGATAGTTTGGGTTGACAGTGTGAGAGCACCTTGTCACAGGGAGTTTATTTTTTCTCCTCTGGGCGTGGCAGGTAAAAATTTGGTTCTTGATCATATGAAGCAAAAAGTGTTTCTAAAAATTCCACAGTTTTGTGCCATATGAAGGGGAATGCCACACGCGTTTTGTATTAAATTTTTTAACCTCAGGCTGTTCCTGGGTTGTTTGTTTCCTCTTTCTGAAATGCCTTTGCTGTGAGACCCATGCAAAACATGTACGTACATCTTTAAGTGGCTTCTAGCACCGTGCAACTCAGATGCCAATCAGTCAAGGAAGAAAACTGCTCATTTGACTTAAATGTGGAATGCTGCTAGTTTTAAAAGAAAGTGCTCTGTAGGGAGAAGTCTTATTTCAGTTCTTTCTGTGGAATATGAAGAGTAGCAAGGATGACATGAAAAGATGACAAGCAGTCTCAGGCAGCGTCTCTGACACACAAGGCCCACTGCCATAGAAGATAGCTTGATCTTTGGAGATGTGTGACTACGGTGCCACCTCCAGTGTGTGTCTCATGCCCAAAGCTCAGCGACTGTCTCCCTCAGGTCTGTGAGTTCAGTCTCATGCCATCCTGTGCAACCACAGTAAGTGTGCAGGGACCACATTCTTTCCAGAATTAAATCTTACAATCTGCAGTAGTGAGGCAAAACCTTAACTTTCCCCACTCGGAGCACTTTCTGGTGCTTGCTAAGCCTTACTTTCAAACAAAACTGTGTGACACAATTATTGAAATTAAATGGCACTTTACTGAACAGAAAAATGCCTCCGTCTCTGTCAGGAATTATGTGGAAGTTGGAGGGATTTTATGTTAACTTGTTCAGATCTTTTGTATTTCCAGTGGACCTGTACCAGGAGTGAACATAAAACTCACTTTGAGGAATTCTAAGAGATGCTCTTATAACTAACTAGGTTTTAAGTTAAAATTTGCACCATGGGCAAAAAGAATCAGAAGTACAAAACAAGTACTAAACCAAAGTGGGTGTACTTGTGTATGCCTGAATTAGGCTATACCATTTGTTTCTGGAGCATTATAGTTTTTAATTTTTTTCTTTGATACGAAAAGTACTATATAACTAAACCTTTATATATTGTTGCATTCACATGGATGTATCATTTGTATGTTCCCTTTGTATTCTTGAGAAATAATAGCTATATTCTTTCTATACCTAACCTCTTGGGGAGGTGAGGATTGTACCCCTTCTGAAGTAGTGGGTTTTTCCCTGTATTTTTTTTCCTCCTAACATATTCTTTGTCTTTGAAAATATATACATCTTTGAAACAGAGTAATAAAATGGATCTAGTATCATTATAAAGTCTCAGTATTTGTTTTATAAGCATAACAGCTATTTACTTATGATGAAACTTTACCAATTCTTCTGTATTTATTGATTGTTCCTGGATACCGCTTATGGGAGCCCATGTAAGGTGACTGCAGAGCAATCTATATGTCGATAGTAAATAAAATACAAAATTATTCTGAAGGTTAGGTATATGCTAGAAGGTGGTTATATAGCTGTCATGTAGATAATATTTCACATCTTACATGAGACAAAAATTTTGAAAAAGAATTACTCTAGGCCTGTAGGATGTACCACTTGTGGTGCAAGTTGTAGAACTAAGACTTATAAATTTGACTGTGTGGTATATCATATTTAAAAACAAAAGTGTCAGCTGTGTTTCTAATGTCACATCTTATTGTATGCTTCCACCTTTTCTTGTCATACTGTCTCCTGGTAGTATGTATAGTTACTGGTGTGGTGAGATACACTATTTCTTCTTTATGAGATTATGATGGTGAGCTATGTCTTGATGAGAACATCTTTTTAAACGTGTATTTTCCATGACAATAAATCCTTCCCTTTCCAAAACTAAAATTAAGTGGTAAATTCCTGAGTGATTGTTAACATAGCTAAGTTCCTAGAAATGAAATGTATTTGCAGGTTCTTTGGTCGCATCATGTATATGAGAAAATGGTAAGGAGGTTGTCTTCAGTAATTAATATTTCAGTAACTGCAATTTCAAGTTTGTTTATAAAACATATAATGTGTAATATATAATCCTATCTAAAGTGCCTTTTATGCTGATAATGTGATGGCAGCATGTCCTTCTAACTTGCATTTTATTTAAGTATCGGGGTTAACCTTTAAGATTACTGTGTATTCTACAATTTTATAAGAGGCATCGTAGATTCTCTGTTATGATTTTTTTTCCCATGTGAATTGTTCTTTCTCTCCCTGCTTTTGTACCTTTTCTCCTTTCTGAATAGTGTCCCTAAAGACACAACTAGACGTGTTGCACATGCTTTTTCTTACCAATTGTAATCAGTAAACTTTCCTCCACAGATTGTTTCTAAGCTGAAGGATGAAATTACTCTGATGGAGAGAGAGCACAATGACCTTCAGCTGCACATTGCAAGAACGGACTGGTGGTGTGAGAATCTTGGCATGTGGAAAGCCTTCATTGTCTCGGGCGAGGTATGGGGGTTTTATGGCTTTTTATCTTCTGGGTCAGTTCAAACTTGCATGAAGAGAAGAATAAAAACCTGTATGTACTTTCCTTATACTTTAGTGTACGCTGTGTGTACTTCATATTTACTGGGAGGGGGGGAGAGGAGGGGGAACCCTAACCTCTTTTGAACTCCTCCTCTGTTTCCCCAGTGACTACTACAATGCATATACAAAATTTCTAGTCCTCACACTGTTGTAATGGAGTTATAAAAATACCTGCACGTACGTGAACTGGTCTTGGCATTGGGTAAAGTAATTTGCTATCTTAGGGGCGTTGTTTTTCATGAGAACTGTCTCTTGTTATATTACCGTGCTATCAGGCTTGGGTGCAGTCGTGTCTCTGCCGTGTCTCAAAGATGCAGTACTTATGTTTTTTGTGTTTTGTATTATTATATTTAATGGCAGTACAGTTTCAAGGGACTAGAATACCCAGAAAGGAAGTGCTTTAAATCTGTGAGTAAGTTGAAGGAGAAGTTACTTTTTTTTTTTTGTTCTTGTTCTGCTTTTCCATTTGGGCATAGGCAGACAATTGTAGAATGAACGTAATAAAAATTGTAATGGAAACAAAAAGTACTACCGTCCCATGGCTTTCTATTAACACTTGCCATGAAAGGAACCCAACAAATGCTTGTTATGTAGTAACTGTAGGCTCACACCGTACATAAGCAATCTTCTTGACAGTATCACTTCAGAGAATTAAAGATTAATTGGATCTCTACTGGCTTGCCTTCCTGTGCTATTAAGAAAATATTCCTTAAATAAGTATAAGTAGTTTCCTTGAGGTAGTTTTTCTTGGAGGAAAAAAACTATGTGCTGTTGAGTTTGTTTGGTTGTGCCTTGCGCTCTTGCAAACTATTGATAGGTCTGTCAACAGTTAAACTCATTGTCTGTAAAAGAAGACATAAATCCAACAAGTTAAAAAACTTCAGGTGCCATTTTAAAACCCAAATTATCAATGTATAAACGTCTGGCTTTGCATTTGTTTTAACGCTGTTTACAGGTGACACAGTTGAGAACAGTAAAGCTCTTAGGTTGTCTTTAAGAGTTCTCTGTAGCTTTTTTGGTTTTAAAAAACAGCAATACTATGTGCAGCAAAACTGCAGAACAGCAGCTTTCTGGTAAGGGGCACCATACAGACCTGCCCAGCATCTCCCTTATTAACAGATGAGAAGGTGATTCGGCTAAATAAGAGGGAGGTTGGGAGAGGCTTCTAATTACTTGCTGCCTTAACTATAAGTAGTACTGCAGTAGATAATTAAATGTGGACTTGCATTAATTGTGCTGTTTGCAGCTCTATGCTTCAAACGGTAGGCTGGAGAAAGCATTAATGTTGTAGTTATCCATGTTAATTAATTGCTTGGGAATGTTCTGGCATTGTTGGTGATTTCAGAGGTTGTGAGTAGGTGACATTGTCTTCCTATCTGCAAAATACGCTGTTGCTAATTCTATCTTGTAGCTCTGTGATTTTGGAGGGAGAAAAACTTGGTGGCCTTGTGTTTTTTGCAGAAAAGCTTAGCAAAATTTACTTTTACTATGGAATTTGAGCTGAAAGAGTAATAGCTTGTCATTGACCTTTTAAACTTATTTACTAAACCAGTTAATAGATAATTCATTCTAGTTTTTTATGCATTAAGACTTGGGAAAAAACTATGTCCAAACTGTTGCTTGTACTCTCTTAGCTTGGATCTTTCAGTCTTTATAGTTTTGAGTCATATAAATGCACTAGCTGTGTGTGTGTGAAATATGTAAAAAAAAAATCAATGTAAATGGTATAACCTACAGATGTATTTTGGTAGCTGATATTTCTGGTAAAACCATCTTTGGAGAGTCGGTGTTTTGGCTGGTTGGTAGAGGTTGAAAAAAGATGGTAGGAACGTGCAGAATGAGGGCACCCATGATAACAACTTGTCTAATTCTGTGAGTCACTTCCCCATGACAGGTATATTCCCCCCGCACCAGCAAGTATAAAACTTACAGCTACATAATCTAACCTGCTGTACTTGCTTTAATGGTTTTGGCCTTGTATTGTTTTGTATTGTACCAAACATTCTGCCGCCTCTGACTGAAGAAAGACTGTTTCGGAGCATAACATCTTTTTAAAAATCTAATACTTTCATAAGGGATGGAGTTTGTAGATTTGAATAAGGTGAAAAAATAGCTTGTCTTACTCATTTCAATATCTTGGAATTTAGGATGTTTATGCTCAGTGGAAGTTAAGAAAATTAGCTTCTTGTGAATTGAGGAAAACAACAGTGTGCCCGATACGCCTTCTGCATGGTCTTCCTATGTTTAAAGGGGACTTTTAAGGGACTTTATTTTTATCAGCAGTCTGGTCAGCCCCTATTTCACTGCTGCACGGCTTGGGTGGGCTGTTTGAGAGCTGCTCTGACTGAAGGAGGTTTCTGGTGAGTCATACAGTTCTTCACTGGCTTAATGACTGGGCTAATTTTTGTTAATGTTTAATCATTCCTGACGGATGTTGGGACCAGCCCTTAGTGCTTCTAACAGGTGATTCAACAGCTTTCCTTGGCAGCTTGTTACTTTACTGAACTATTATTGCAGTTTTTGGTAATGTTAAGTTTACATTTTACTTATTGCAGGTAATAGCTATAGCTTCTGGAAAGTGTTTAATATTTGTTCCTCATTTATTTTTGCAATATTTCATTGAATGTTTCTTACTGTTACCACACCACACACCCCGGTAAGAGGTGCTCGCCTCTGACGTGCGCCTTGCAGGTTTTATTAATGGGTGTAGGTGTGTCAACATCCTCGTTCATATCTCTCTCTATCCGCTTTGGGACTTTGTGCCTCACAGGGAGAAGGTAGAAATCTTTACCCTTTGTGGACTAGACATCTATGGCATGCTAGTAGACAGCAAATTCTGAAATAATTAATCTTAACATTGTCTTGAAGCTATGGAGTTGCTGCCAATGCAAAAAAAAACAAAAAAAAACCAAAAAAAAAAACCAAACCCACAAAACCCAAACCCCGAAAAAAACACAATAGCCTGAAGCCGCTTTGGGTACTTGAGGGCTGATTCTGTCCTTGCCAGGTAAGTGGCAGTGAATAACCTGAAAGACTCGGGTGTAAGCTGAGGAAAGGGGCTGAGAAGGGGCTGAGGAGGAGACTTGTGGAAATGCCATCCTAGGGGCTAATTCTGAGAGCCCTTGCCAAGTGCTGTGAAACCATCAGGGCTGAGGCTGTCACAGGACCTTTGGACTTGGAAAACCAAACCAGAGCACAAATGTTAAGTTTATGATCATGAAGAATCGGAGCTGGAAGAGTGTTAGGATGGTTCTCAGAAAGAACTAGATGATTTTTAGGATGGGAGTAATGGAAGTGCGGTGAAATCTCACAGCATGGCGTGCGAGGTTTGGCGTTCAAGCAGGAACTCCGGGCTTCGGCTCCGACCCACTGGAGCGCCTTTTGGCTGGAAGCTGTAGGTACGCTGGCGGCTTGTCAGATGTGCAGTTTGTCTTGAGTGGGCTGAAGGTGTGAAAAAGGCAAATGCAGCCCTCGAATGCGTCAGGAGAGGAGTTTCCATTCGAGACGAGGAAGTGTTACAGTCACTCTGCAGGTGCTGGGCCGTTGAGAAGGATGGAATTTAATGGCTCAAATGAGGAACTTCTCCCGTGAGAAGTGATTGTGAGAGCACTTTCGTTTGCTTAGCGTAGCAAAAGGGAGACTTGGAGGAATAAGGCTGTCTGTAAAAACACATCAAGAAGGGTAAACGTAAGAGAAGAGTGAAGAGTTGTTGGAACAAATGGGAAATGAGTTTGGAAATGGAAAGGAAACTTCCAATGACCAGGGTGAGGGTCTAGAGCAGACTTCTGGTGTACCGAGGACGGAAAAAACCCCTCGTTTTATAAGTTTGAATTCGTTCATGATAGCAGTTGTATGAGATGGTGCCTGTTACAGCAAAGGACTAGGTCTCCTGGTTTAGAATGCCCCCTAACATCCCATTTTTCTGTGCATTTTCCAGTTGACTCATTAATTTGGAAAAACAAATGCACAAGTACTTAAATTGGTAAAAAATTTTGCTTTCTTAAGAAGATCCTGAAGACTTTCAGATGGTATATGAGGGTATTATATGAGGTATTTATATTGAGGCTATTTGAAGGAAGTTGTAATGTGTTTCCATCTAGTAATTAGAATTTAAATGATGTTGCAAATGGATCCTAACTTGAAAGCAGGAGTACTAGGTCCTTCCATTTTGAGAATGTGCTTCCAGAAAGATGAGACTCTCCTGACAATTACGGTTCAGATGACCCCACACACATGCAAATCCCTGCCCTGGGGACGAATGTGTAATGGAGAATGATGCGTGTGACTCAGATCAGCATTTTCAGCACTGATCTCCCAGTTCTCAAAAGCATCTGCCAGGAGGTGTTTGTGAGTCACCTACAAATGCAAATCCAATCTAGCTCAGGGGTTGACGGGGCAGGGTCTGTCCCAGGAGATACCAGTCCCTCTGTGCCAGGTCCCTCTGACCTACATTTTGGAGGCTATTCAAGCATCTCTTTCTGCAGTAGTCTGGCAGGAGAAAGGCAGTTCCCCAAATAGCTGTGCTGGGAACCAAGCACATTTTCAGACATTCAAGCTGGTGCTTTGTATTCTGTCTGGGTGCTGCTGCAGCTTTTTTTTAGAGAGATGTGAAACCTAGGCCTCAGATGGGGTTTCCCGGTGGTCCATGTGCAGCTTTAGGAGGGGTGCATTGCAGGGGACATTCTCCATGTAAGTTTCTTAATAAGATTGTGAGAGTGGTATTTTATAATTACCTTTCTGTTATTTGCATGTATATTAAAACAAGTGTTTGAGAGTTTGGCTTGGCCAAAAAAAGCTATGTATTTTAAGCATTTCCCTTATGTGCCTTTGATAATCTATTTAGCTGTCTCCTTAAAATAAGTAAACAAAAATCTGTTACTATTAGGACATAAGGGTGAAATTCTGAGTGGCTCATCAAATTAAGAAATAATATGGTCACACTGATGCCGTTGTCTCAAGAAAAATCGTTTAACTTCTGCTGTAGTTTTCCCATTTGCACAATGTGGTTAATCACTCCTCCTTCCTCTGGCTGTTGTACAGCTTGATTCATTAGTATTTTTGTAAAGTTGTGAGCCCCTCGGAAATAAATACCACGTGTTCTGTGCATGCAGAATAGCTCAAGTGAGCAGAGAAACCATTCTGAGACAGCACCAGCTGCCGCAGGGCCCAGCTGCAGAGCTGCTGTGCCTGGCGTGTGGGTGAGCCTTGGCACAAGCGCTGGCAAAGAAGGGTGGGAATAATGGGAGAACAATCAGGAAAACGCAGTCGGGAGAGATGGAGTATTGGTAAGCAATCAGAAAGCTACGTGGTAGGTACCTTAAAAACTGAAATAATACGTGCAGCTGTTTGAAGAAGACATGTCAGGGAGATTTGATTGCTGATGGACAGCATAGCAAAGCTGCATGTAAAGTGTAATAGTGGCTAGCTGGAGGACTGATTCAGGACTGACGTAGCATTTTGGGTAGAGTTTAGTCCATTAAGGGTATTGCTCCATATGTAGCCTTCAAACTGCAAGAGAAGCATGGGACAGCGATGACGACTGAATTTGCAAGCCAGTCATCTGGCAGCCCAAATGTTCCAGCGTTTGCTTTCAAAGTAGCGTACCTTAGCTGTTGGTTTCTTCCCCACAAGGTTTTAGAAGAGAATGGAGAACAAGTGCCCTGTTACTCTGTCATGGTGAGTTTACAAGAAGTTGGTGGAGCTGAAACTAAGAACTGGACTGTTCCCAGGAAGCTCAGCGAGTTTCAGAACCTACACCGGAAACTCAGTGAGGTACGAATCTCGGTTATGGGAGGGAGAAGATGCAAATTGCTAAAACTTGTCAGAATGATGCTTGGAGAGGGGAAAACCAGATAAAAATTTAATGTTGCCAGTTTTTATGCTAGCCTTTTGGCTTTTAGCCTTTTAGACCTAGTTTTCTACCTGTGTATTTCTGGCCTCTGCCAGATGCTTACAAAACTTGTTGATTTTTTTTTTTTCCTTAATAATGAATGTTTTACTAGTCTAGTCAAGATGGTATACGCTCTGCACTGTCATGCAAGAGCCTGCTTTAAAAACTAGATTTTGTCTCTGGTTTCCAGGGATGTATTAGAAAAGACAGCTTTTGGGGACAGAGAAAGTTTCCTTTTACGGTGCTTTAACCTTTCTGTCTGATAAGGGATAGATAATGATGGTGGTGTGAAGGGAAAGGGTTTAGATGTATCAGCCTATAGTGGATAAGGGAAGGTGTTTTTCAGGGTGTTGAGTGGGGTATGGAAGGGGAGCTGAGAGTACAAAAGAGTCTTTTCATTTCCATTCCGAACCACCTGTGTTTTTCTGCACATGTATGTTAAGTGAGCTCTCCTTTCTTCTACACAGTGTTTTCCATCATTAAAGAAAGTTCAGTTGCCTTCCCTCAGCAAGCTGCCCTTCAAATCCATAGACCAAAAATTCATGGAGAAATCCAAGAACCAGCTTAATAACTTCCTGCAGGTAAGAAAACAAAGACAAAAACAACAGATGTCTAAACAGGAGAATTAAATTGTGCCTCTGGAGTGGATGTTGTCTCTCTACTGACTAGAGAGAGAGCCTAGAACAAATAGGTCAGATGTAAGGTTTGACGCTATAAATGTCAAAGTTGTCTAAAATGCCTGAAGTTGAGATGAGTTTGGCTGATAGTAACCATTCCTCTAGTGGTAAGTTAATTTAAACTTTGATTAATTAAGAAATAGTAAATAATGAATCCTGTAATTGCCACTTTTAACTGCAACACTTCACAACAAATTTCTTACAAATTAGAACTTTTTTTATTTAAAAAGAATGTTGTAATATTAAAGACTTTAATCTTACTAGTTCTAATACTTTAGAACAAGGTTCTTAAAGTATCTGTGAAGTATCTGTGCAAGATATGGATTTTTTTTTTTCCTCACTCTACCTCTGAGCTGTGTCTTAATTAGTTTTATTGGATGGCCTGACCCGTCTTGTTCCTTAACAAGAAATACTTAATTGATGTGTTGTTTCTGTCACTGTTTTTCTTTCATAGAAATTGCTCTCTGATGAAAGACTTTGCCAGAGTGAAGCACTTTACGCCTTCTTGAGCCCTTCTCCAGAGCACCTCAAAGTTATTGATGTGCAAGGAAAGAAGTCGTCTTTTTCACTCTCCTCATTTCTAGAACGACTTCCTGGTGATTTGTTTTCCCATCAGGAGGTAAGTGGTAGAAAAGTAATCTTCCCAAATTTAATTACTTATCCAAAGTAAGCAGGGAGAGCCATTAATATAATGCCTTTGAATAGCAGGTAATATTGGAAGGCATTTCCAAAGGTCATTTTTAATTTGCTGTAAGTGAACAGAGAGTCAGAAATAAGAGCTGTCTATGAATTTAAAAGGTGTTTATTAATAAAATAAGTTTCCTGCCCTTTGATAGGTTACGCCTTTGCCTATGTGTATTTATCACAAATAAACAAATTGCAGTCCATGTGGGATTGTTTATTTTTTATAGCAGAATTTCCCACTTTTTGTGCTCTTGACATGCATGTTTCAGAGGGTTTTTGACAGGTAAAATTAATTCTATTTTAGGAAGCTTCTCTTGGCAGGGAACAGCTGTGTGTCCTTAATTTCTGGATAACTTCTGAAGCAAAGCTAGTTTTGACAAAGAATGTCGGCAAATGGTACAGGCTCACTGAGGGAATTCACAAATACAGGTGGGAGCCCATGTGGGTAAACCAGTTGGAGATACTAAGCCATAAAAAAACTATTGTCCTGTTAAAATGCAGTGAAGAATAGATTAGTGACTGAAATAGCTCATTGACTAAAATAGACCATAATTCCATGGCGCTCTATTCTGTGTGGTTCATGTTGCAGATATGCAACCTCCAAGGAGCTGTTTCTATTCCCGTTTTTAGTTATATGAAATAATTCTTTTCTTACATGTTGTAGTTGTCTGCAGTGGATGGGCCTTCTGCAGGATAAATGGAGTTTGGGGAACTTGCACAGTTCTAGCCCGTTGACAGGCAAACAGGTGGTCTTCCATCTCTCAGGAATAAGAAAATCCTATATATTTTCATGTTTCAAAATTGCACTGTATTTGCACCTACATGCTGAATGCATATGTCTCATTTCAGAGTAATAAATATAAAGAAAGTTTGAGAAACTAATTTTACACTTCGATAGAAGTACTGCAGTTCTAAAAACAGAAGTGCATTCACTAAAATGTTAGGTAGGAGTAGCATAAAAGCATAGAAGCATGAAGCTATTTGTATTTCACTATTTAATTGAAAAACATCTTCAAGAAAAAAGCCAGACTGCACGTATATTGTATTATGTAAGTGCGTAGGAGGAGATAGTTAGGAAATATGGGAGAAGGAAAGGGAGTTTGTAATGAGAGTGCGTGAGAGAGGAGAGAAAACAAAGACATGAAGCAGGAATGAAGCAACTGGTACTGAAAAACTGAAGGAAGTAGAGCAAAAAAATGCCCAGAGAATGTGGCAACAGAGGAGTCAGAACATAACTTCTTATTCAGTTTAAATTTAATACTATTTCTTACTTGTTACTTGTGGGACTAGGAGCTTAATTTTGGCTAGACTGTATTATTATGCCAGGTACTGTGCAAATGCAAAGACCATCCCACTTCACATCCACCTTCCCTTTCCTCTCCCCTCCTTCCCTATGCTTAAACATAAGATGAGATAACAGAATACAGATGGAGGGAGTATAGGAAACTGTTAGACCCTCTGAATCAGTATGGCAAGCGTTTGTCCTAGTTTAAAAATAATGATAAAATTTAAATGGAGGGAGGGGAATTGTGAGGCAGTCTGGGACCAGCTCTATTTTTGTTGGACACCTTTGTCTTTCAGTGTGAGCTTTAGATCAGCTCAGTCTTGCCCAGTGATAGCATTTTGGATAATTTACTAAAGCAGTTAAACTAGAGTTAAATCATTTGGTACAAGGTCATTAATGAAGTTAGTTGCGTTAAACCACCCATTACAAAGCTGTTACAGTTGTGTTCTCTTTGTAACTAAGAATTCCTGGTTTAGTTTGTATTGTGGACTCTGTAGAAGAAAATGCTCTCATACAGCTCTCCTTGGCTTTTACGTCTCGTCTCATGTTTTTAAAATATGTGTTAGAGCAAGCATATTACCTCTTGAGTGCTGCTTTCAGGATTAGATATTGCAGCAATTTCAGATCTCTCTTATATGCTGCACCATGGACAGGGCTGGCTTTAGCTCTCAAGACCAAAAACAAATCAGAGGAAAAAATGCAGTTGATATCATCTAGAAGAAGGGCTTTTAGGTTTATGAAGTGTTAACGGATAGAAAATGCACTGTGGTGTAAGAATTTACACTTCTCGTTGCATTTTCTAAATGACAGGGGATTCACTGAACAGCAGAAAAATAGAGCAGGGACCTCAGAGAAGTCATCGGATTTACCCTCCTGCTCCAAGCAGACTCAACTGTACCAGCAAAATTCTTGGCACATGTTTGTCTAACGTGTTTTTAAACCTCTGATAATTGATGTTCTGTAGCCGAGCAAAGCAGCGTATCCCAGTTCTCAGCTGTCTTCATGGTTGGAAACCTTTTCTTACTGTCTAACCTAAATCTCCCTTCTTTAGCCAGCTAGCTCTTGTCCTGTCTGCAGCAAACACAGAACAGTTTGGGTTAGGATCATCTCAGTTATCAGGAGTTACTACTTTCTTTTTGTCTTTTATTCTTTTATTTCTTAGACTGAGCAGCCCCAGTTTCTCCTAGTTTTTGTTAGGTTATGTTCTATTTAGTTCTTACGGTTTTGCTCTGGACTTTTCCTAGAAAACATATGGATAATCGGATATGTGGTGAGTAAAATTTGAAACATGATGCTCCCACTAGGTTTTCCTATTCTCATGTATGAAAATAACTTTTGTATCTATATGTTTATGTATGTCACACAATGTTCGTGCCTAAACGTCGTGGTATTATGCTTGCCTTTTCCACAGAATAATGGCCCTGTGATCTTTTTCTGTAGTATTATCAATATCAATTGTTTTGTTTCCTGCATTTACACAATGAGTTATTGCTGCTTTGCATCTGTGTTTATCAAACTGCACCCTGTGGGCTCAACTTCAAATTCAGTAAGCTCACGTGCAAATTCAGTAAGCTTATTTTCTGTTCTGTTGCTCAGGTGCTTAATGAAAATATGGAATGATGTCTACTACAAAAAATTAAATAAAACATAATTTATTGAATAATTAAAATAAGGAAGGGCCAAGAAGCCCGTTGACCAGAGGAAGATAGTGAGTAGGACTGGAGTTTGCTCTAGACTGTGTCCCTGGAGAAAACTCTGTTTGTAGTCAGTGAATTGTGTGCTTTTGTGGTAAGATGGGTAATGATTTGTGGTTTCCTTGTGTGGCATTTCTTGTCACTATGGTGTGGCTTTTTGTTCCCTGCCCTTGGTCACAGCTTAGCCTAACATCAGCAGAAAGCTTTAAAAGCTGTGACCGAGGGGACTCATCAAGCTGTGGAAGTCGGTAAATAGGGAAGTCTACGTGGATGTTTACAGTGCAATTCAGTGCTGTGTTTTTTTCTTTTGTTTTTCTGGTTACGAGGAAAGAAGCAGCATCTCGAGCAGTGCTAGAGAAAATGCCCAATGTGACACAGGAAGTGAAAGGCACAGGATATGAGTGTTGGAATATACAACACTGTGGAGTTAGTTATTTATAGACTACTATGCAGTGCCATGCCTGGAGAAGATTTGGGGACTGGAAATGTACCCAAAGTCAATGATGGCCTTTAGGTGGGATTTGGAGGGTGTGAGGAAGGAGCAGGACAAACTGATGTGCAGCCGAGACACTGTAGGATACTCTGTATAGCAGGGTTCAAATGACAGGCAAGGGATCACTGAAAGATTGTGACCATAAGAATAAGGCCAAGACAGACACCAAAATAATGCAAGAGAAATACAGCCGTGACGCAGGTTTGCCAGACTAGATGATGAGAGGGGAAAAAAACAAAACAAAACAATATTAGATGATGGAATGATCAGGAAGAAAGGAAGGCAAAGGAAGAGATAACGGATTTCTCTGAAAACCAGGACTGAAGAAAGAAAATTTGTCTGCACGCCATTCTGACCATTCCCGAACCAGAGACTGGGGCATTGCACCAGCCTCAGCAGGGGTCAGGCCTACCTCACTGCAGCTTTGCTCTACGCATAGGCAGGCAGGGGAAGATCCAGGAAAGCAAAGGGATGTGCTGGCTGCCACGAGTAATGGTAGGTGGTGTAGTCCTGATGCTGAAGCAGATCTTCATGACCCTGAGAGAGAATCTGCTGTCTGCTCTTCATTCTTGAATAAATGGTACTGCCAAAACTGAGGTGGTTCAATCCATTCTTCTCCTGTGAGTCTGTTCTGAATAACTCTACTCTCTTTGGTGCCCTGAGCTTGGGTATCCTCAGGCTCAGGTCCTAAGTATCACCATACTGTGTTTCTGCCTGGGACTGGTACTCATTAATGGCACTTGTCTTTGCAGTGGCCGGTTCCCCTGCTGGGTTTGGTTCCCGGCTTACTGCAAGGACAACTTGCTGGTGGCTGATCCCACTGAGTGGCTTCAGCTGTGCAAGGCACCGTCTGCTCTCCTGTGCTGGCTACCTGCTTCTCCCTGTGCAATAACCAGATTCTCCCCTTTTCTTCCTAGCTGCTCGTGTTGCAAACAGCTCCAGCTGGCTAGCTCACCATCCTGGATGTCCTTCATGGGTGTTGTGTCAGAGAAGGCTTTGCAATCACAAACACCTCTGAATGCCATCTCCTCCTTACAGCTCTCACCTGCTTCCTCCCAGCAGTACATGGCTCCCACATCGCCTGCTTTCCCTTATCCAGCTGTGTTGGCAGGGCAGTATAGGCAGTGGACCCTGCAAATCTGGGCAGATCTACCCAACCTTGTGGTGCTTACTGGGGTGAGGCTGCAGGCAGAAGATCTAGCAGTGGTGATGACTCCAGCAGTGCAGTGTCCCCTCATCACTCTTGTCTGGTGGGAAGTGTCATCGCTTTTCAAAATCCCTGGTGAGGTTCCTGTTTGCCACATCTTGCCAGCCGCGAAGTTGTTGGCCCTTTCTTGAAAGGGCTGGCTGTGCTCCTTCCCCAGGGCATGGCAGTAACTAAATCCATTCTGGAAGAAGGACGGGGAACTGCAGTGCATGCCCATGTTGTGTCTCTCTTCCTAGGAAGAAACAGAAGAGGATAGTGACCTGTCGGACTACGGAGAGGAGGTGGATGGGAAAAGGGACTCTCTCGCTGAACCATGTTTTATGCTGATTGGAGAGATTTTTGAGCTGCGAGGAAGTAAGCTGTAAACCTGCTTATTTGCTAGTGGAATCTGTTGGCCAAGAAATCTGGGGCACTTTGTAATTTGGATTTTTCTGCTTTGTCAATAAGTGGAAATGTTCTTGCAATCTATATAGCCAGTTTGTTTGGAACAGAGCTGTTCTTCAGTAGTTCATAACTTTGGAGCTTTCATTCAAAAGTGAAATACCAATATAACATGGCAGTAAAAATGTAACTTGTCGGGGAGAGCATTTGCATTCAATATTCTTAAATTTTTCATTAAAAAAAAAATTCTGGAAAGACCACAGAAGTACAAAAGCACGTTTTCTGTAAATAGGCTGCATGTTAGAATGTATGAATTAGGAGGAAGGAAATACGGCTTTATCACAGAACATGTCACTGACAAAGCAACATAATTTAAATGTCCATTTTAAGTGTACTATGTATGCATTTTAGTTCTACAATTTGTATAATGGAAAAGATGCTAGAATTGTGGCATCTTTCAGTACCAGATTTTTTTGTCCTCCTTTATGTAACTGAATGATGGTAATAAAGAAAACTAATTTTGTTTCTGTTTGAATATGAGGCACACTTGATGCCCTATGAAATTATTTACAGGGTAACTATTGCAAAATGCAGCACCTTCCAAAAATGGCAGATGTATTTTCCAAATATAGACTTTCTTGTGCTGATGGTGAACAGCGTGAAAGAAAGATTAAGCAGTAATTACTAGGAAGCATGCACATTTGTTTCCTTTATTTGTAATGAAAAGCTAACTGTGTGGTTTATTTGAGTGAAAATGTTTCCAGAATTTTAATAGTGCTGCTGTGTGTACAGCATTATACTAGAAGGTATGCAAAGTGTGTGAGTTTTGAGGGGTTTTCTTTTTTTCTAGTAGAAAAAGGGGTTTGGGTAGTTGTATGGCTCAATAAACTTGAAATATTTTTAAACATAGAATTTTACAGTAGGAACTATAAATGCGTATTACAGAAATGTTTTTGTAATCTGCAAGACTTAAAAAACATATAGCAAACAGTACAGGGAAAGCAGTCAAGAAAAATGACACCCATGTACAATTAGTGAAATCTTAGAAAGGATTATAACAGATATGTTTACTGTAGGGGGAAGGGCGGCAGGGATGGTTTTGGACATGATCATGGGTTCCCTAATGCTATTAACCTCTTGATCTTTATTTTCTGACACTTTTCGTTGTTCTAGTGTTCAAGTGGGTCAGAAAAACATTAATTGCACTAGTACAAGTCACTTTTGGAAGAACTATCAACAAGTAAGTAGCTGTTACTTCAACTGAACCTGTATTGTTGTTCTATGAAAAAAGACTGAGAGCAGAATTGTTAAAAAAAAATAATTGAGGCATTGTGTTGTATATTATAATCTGCATTTGTTTTCCACAGTTCAATTTACAAATATGTTATGTTGATTAGAGAAGACACACATATATGTGACTTATCTCTTTCCTTATTTACTCTGTAGCACAGTTCCAGTATTTTTTCCCCTACACAGGGCTTTGCTTTTGGAAGAACACAATATTCCATGGGAGATAGAACTATAAAAAGAGACTTTTCATTTTAGTGAAGCAGCCTTGCACACACACGCACGCGCGCGCACACACACACACATATTAAAAAAAAAAAATGACTTGCTCTTCTGTTTTTCTGAACAGCCTGGCTCTGAATGGCTTTTATTAGTTTGTGCTTTATCTTACAATCCCATGAAATTTTTTGCCAGATCTGAAACTAGGTTTCCATTTTCAGTAATTTCTTTCAAATCAAATACATATTTCTCTAACGCAACTGAAATAATGTTTATACATGATGAGAACCATTAATGTATAACATGAAACCTGTACATGTCTAACGGCAATGTGTTTTCATAAACGTATTTTTCTGTATCATTTGAAGACAAGTCTGCCAAGTGAGGCCTGGATGAGGCTATGAAGTAAGTGTGTGTGTCTGTACACACCTTTCATGTAGAAAGCTGTATCACTGGTCAGAAAAATTTTGGAAAAGTATTCCTTTTCTTGTCAGATACAAAGGCCTACAGTAAAACTTGATCCAATAGAGCAGGTGATTGATACAAACAACATTTCCTATGTTTCTTCAATCAGTACTGGCGCTCTTACAGATGATGATGTTTTTCTTATGAAAGTCCATGAATCTCTGATTTCTGTAGCACATTCACATGGGCAAAGGGCCACTGAGAATCTGATGAAATGCATTATTTTGCTTTCGTGTAGCAGTGGGACTATTACTCAGGTAGGCATCACAGCCCAGAAATCTACCAGCGGAACAGGCTGTTCCTGTTTAGTCAGTGACGGAACTTGCACATGCCAGCGTGGCTTTTAAAACCTCTCACGTATGTTATGTAGCAGTAAATCGGACAAGAAGTGATGGAAAGTCACGCAGTTGACTCCCGGTGAACTGATGGTCTCTGATAGTATCCATTTGCTGAGTTTTAAATTGATCGGTCTGTTTGTTCACGCACTGCTGATAACTAGCATGAAAGACACTTGAGAGAGGACAGAGAGCGTGTGTGTGAGCACGGCATGCGTGCAGAGTTGCTATATAGCTTTTTTACACGTTGGTTGAATTTTTACATTTCTTGATTTTAAGGGTTTCGGCTGTACGGTGGCACAGTTGGGCAGTACTGCCTGGAGCCTGCCGTCTACCTCAGACTCTTTGTGCTGAAGGCTACAGTGAGCGCCTGTGGCCACAGGAGGAGGCTGCTATCTCCATTTGCAATCCCTTCACCAATGTGCTGTTGGTATCTGTGAGGGAACTTACTGCGCTTTTATCAAAACTTCACCTGTTTTTATCCCACCGGGCACCATACACCTAGTTTGGAGTTTGCTACAATTAGTTACCTGATTTTTATGTCTTTTCCCAGTTGAGCCTTTGTCTGCCCATCCTTGAAATAGATACGCATTTCAGTGTAGTACTTGTAATACATGTTTTGTGTATTCCATTGAAATGTAGCCATGTCCACATCTCAGCCAGGTATCTGGAGTGACCTAGATCCTAGAGCACCCAGAGCTGAATACGATTTGCTGTGATGCTGGTGAAATCAGCTCAGATAAGTTGGGGTAGTTACATGAAAACGGGCATTGCTTCCACTACTTTTAGGAGTAAAAAGAATAAATCTGCATAAAACATAAAAGACCAGCTCTGACGTTCTCCCTTCTACACTTCTTTGCAGGCAAATCCGTGACACTGTACACTGGATGTTCAGTGAACCAATGCTTGTTTACTACATTGGTGTGTTTCGAGATGCTTTTTGGCCAAATGGAAAGTTAGCACCACCACCGAGAGCCAAGAGTGACGAACAAAAGCAAGAGACAAAACAGAGAGCACAGCAAAAACTACTTGAAAACATTCCAGGTGAGATCACTTTCGTTCTGCTTAATCACGGATTTAATAACTGTAAGGAAACTGGTTAATCAAATACTGTTCTGCTGCATTTTAGATTTTTCCTGTAGAGTTGAAAATTATGATTAAATAAGGATAATTTTGGCCTTCACTCTTTGCCTCTCCAGTGTGCCTGGTAAAGGGCATGGATTAAGATATTACTGGTGGATGCAAAATCCAGTACCGCTGTACTTCTCTATGTAATATTTATCAAGGAACCTAAGTTAAGTCAAGACTCTCTCTGCTGGTTCTCTGTGAGCAAATACCAGGTGGTTCTGCTACCTGGAAGTACTTGACAAATAGTGTGGCACCACCCCAATTACTTCTTCCTCTTAGATTTCAAAATTGAAGAGGGAGGTCTACACACACTGTTAGTGTTGTGTGTTGCTGTCTGTTTCTGAGAAGAGGTTTCAGGGCACTGAATGTTAGAGGGACCTGCAGCCTGGACAGAAGCATTTCCGGGGCACCGTTCTGAGATGCTCCGTCCCACTCACAGGACAGCGAGTCCAGTTACATAATTTTGGATCTTCAGAGATCACATAAACCCGAAGGCACCTAACTGGGAAGAACCGAAATCATTCCGTTTAGCCCTTGGAAATGCACTTAAACATAGCTTGAATGCTTTTTATCTCCCCTCCATCTGAATAGAATGTACTTTAATGAGCTTTTTTTATGGCTTCACTAAGATATCTCATATACCCCTTTGCCTTAGGTTGTTTAATCAACTTTTACTGCAAAAATAGCAGCAGGTATGCATGCAAAATACTCATCATTTGATGTGTAAACAACCCTCTCTGTTATATACTCACCTCCTTACCTAGAATAGCCTTCCAAGGTGGGTTTGTGGTTTGGTTGGTTTGTTTTTGAGTTAGGAAAGACATTTCAGGATATAGCTGAACGCATCTGAAGTTAATGATGAAGCATTGGATCACTATTTATTTTCTGATTTAATCCAAAATGTAAATAATTGACGTAGAAGTCTCTCTTATCTGATTACTTGTGGGAAGTATTTTCTGTGAAGAGCGAGAGGCAATTAAAGTGCTAAATCTGTTTTAACTGTTGTAGGAATTCTGTCTTTGTGGCTGAAGGTGTATTTAAGTGAATGGTTTAATAACGTATGAGATTAGACTTGACTGTGCAAGGTGAACTACCTAAAAGGGATACTATAGATCATGTTAAAACACTTAACACGTTGTCCCTGAGATGCATCCACTGTTATTTAACTTGGGTAACTTGAGAATAAGGGTGTCTTCTCAACCCGCGACCTAAGTTACCTGTGTGTTTTTAAAAGGCTGGTGAATGGGGACTATGTGTCTTGTAACCAAGGGCAGTGACGTGCAGCAGTTTTGTTTCCCCTCCTTTATGGGTAGTAGTGTTAGCTGGAGGTTTTGCCTAGCGGGGGTGAAACAATATAAGCTGAAGTAACGTTTGTTGCAGATACTCTGCAGAGTCTTGTTGGACAACAAAATGCCCGTCACGGTGTAGTGAAAGTGTTCAATGCGTTGCAAGAAGGAAAGGCTAACAAGCATCTACTCTATGTGAGTAACCAGAAAAGTCGCCTTTTAACTTCATAATCCTGTTAATTGCTGAGCTCTGCTCAGTCAGTATTAAAGCCTGGGGGGTGTGTTTTTGCAGAGATTTATGTTGGACTGTTGTTCCGTGTGCCAGTAACTTTTTGTTATTAAAATAAGTCAGAAAAAAATGTACTTGGTTCCATCATTTGACTAATTTTGAATAACAAAAAGCTATTTAAGTTTAAAAACAGTATTGCTTTTGTCTAAAAGAGATCCTCTACCACATCCAACTTGCCTGACTTCATAAGGTACAAACTAATTTCTTCATATAGCTGAGAAAAATAGACATCTCTTGGAGAATCCTAGGGAAGGAGAGCTCCAGGACTGGCTTACAGTTAGGACAGCCCCCTGGAAGTCCCACTGTTCTCCTGACCTTCGCTCTCGGTCAGTCTCCTCTGGCTCATTCCCTGCAGCAGCCAGCCACGTAACGCAGCCTCGGCACAGGAGTGGACGCGGCCTGCTCAGGAGGTGCGTGCCCTGGTGCCTGCTCATGTAGCTACCGCAGCTTCGACCGAACAGCGCCGGTTCATGCAGGGTGGGAAATCCCCGTCTGAAAACGGCCGCCTGCGGCGCTTGCCTTCTGTCAGCCTTAAGGCATTTCCCATGTTATCCGTAGGGCGCGTGCTGACTTTGGGATGAAGGAAAAGTAGTTGCGTGAGCGATGAGCAGAACGACCCTACGTGCTTCTGTTATCTGTGATGCCCTGAACGTGTCAGAAAGGAAGAAGACATTCTCATTTGGCACCTGCGCTCATCTTAACTCTTTTCTGTTTTTCAGGTTTTGCTGGAACTGCTGCTAACTGAACTGTGTCCTGAGCTAAGAGCTCATTTAGAGCAGCTTAATGCCACTTAGGTTTGAATCTGCACAATTGGACCACTAGAGAAATGTCTATGTCCAATAATAGACATGAAACTTATTTTCCTCTTTTCCATAGAGGGCTGAGGACTATGATTATTTTTAGCGTTTTTCTTTCCTCTTGAGTTTTTTGTGAAGTAAACAGACTTGAAAAGATCTGATGCTGTAGTAGGGTAGACAAAACAATGCTGTATAGTTGCCAATTTTTATTTAAATTGTTCTATTTGACTACTCTTCTGTTTCAAATATAGATTGAAAAATAAATGTTCATATAAGCTGAAAGAAACCAGAAAATATTTTAAACATTTATGGAAAAGAAATTTTGCTTATAGTGGTAAACTAATGAATGTTGTACAGTTCTAATCTCCTCACTGAGGATTTAAGCATTCCTTTTTTCTTGTGTATTGAAAAAGCCTTGTTGTGCAATACTACATGTAAAGCTATTGTGAAAATTTTATCAATTTTGGTTTTACCAAAGATTTCCCGTAGTTTGAAGCATTTGTAAGCAATAAATAACACATCTGGATTGCAGTACTTGATAATGAGGCTGTACTGACGACTAATGAATGAGTTTGACAGCACTAGTTTCGTAAGGAATATTTATGTTACTTTGAAGTCTGTGTCGAAAATGTGTATTGTAAACTGGTATGTCCTAACAGAATGCCTGTGTTAAATGTTAGTTCAGAGATTAGTGCTTATGAATTGCTTCTATGAATGATTAAGTAGACATTTAATTAAACCATTCTAATAACTTCCCTGATATTACTCAGGGCTGTTTTATTCAAATACCCCAATTTCAAACAACCTTCAAATCTTTCCCTTATTTTATACAAGGAAAGAAAACGATGTCTTCAGTGGTTTTTTTAATTTATGTAAAAATATGTAAATATGGTCTTAATGCATATCTAAATAATTAAACATCATCAAAAATCCCCAGGTGACACTCATTACTTTCTTTTAAATTCAGTACAGTTGTGCTCTTAGAAAAACTGCTTGCTGTTAAGACTGGCTATGTTGTAAGGTACACAAAATCTGTATGCTATATTTAAATCAATGTTTTTAGTAACATCTAGCCTTCTGTTCCAACACTTTCAAAAAAGTTCTCAAGTCATGGCACAGTCCTAAGAAGCAAGCCAAATTCTGCACATACAAAGTTTCACAAGTAGGTAGGTATTGAGAAATGTGCAAGCTTACCATAGCAACCAGTAAAACCTACTAGTGGTTAATCAAAGTATCTTGTGATAAAAGATTCAGCAAAACATTGCTCAGGCATACACACTCCCAGCCAAAAGGCTTTCAGCTATTTCTAATACAAACAGAGGTAGTGTAAATGCAGTATGAAGGATTGAGGAGAACAGGCCTCACGCAGAGGAGGAGTATATTGAATGTTTCCATACTAATGTGGGTTTTTTTCCATAGTTCTGTAAGTAGTATTTTCTAGTTTTAGAAGTTGGCACGGTTTGAACTGTAAAGCTTTGTCATACAGGCCAATCTCCAACTTTGAATCTCTGCAGTCTAAGAGTAAAATGTGTTAAGACACGTAAGTGGATCTAGATGCATTAGAAAAACATGTGAAAGAAAGTATGCACACCACTAACAAAGGTAAGATTTAAAAATGGTCGTGACCTGTGAATAGGCTGCATGTGCAAACTAGACAAGCTTGGGTCCAAGCTTTTCAGAATATTCAAATTTAAGGTTTAAGTACTAAAAATGCAGAAAAGGGAACAACCATTTTTATTTGGATTAGGTTTGATTCATGTGCTATGTGGCAGTATGAAATGAAGAACACACAGGACATCTATCCCAGTAAAATGTTCTTAGTAAACCTTAATCTTCAGTACCATTTTAAAAAGTCTGCCTTTACCTCATCCCAGTTAAAGGAAGAGTGAGAGCTTTTTGCTTTCTCTTTTTTAGATAAAGAATCATCAGTAAATTGTTTTAAGTAATTATTTATAGAAAGTTGAAAAGCAAGCTGTAAGGGATTGAACAGTCTATAATTGCTGGGGATTAAAGATGGTATATTGCAGGAATTACATTTATATACCGGTGACAGTTAAAGGAAGCGCTAAATTCTCCCAAGATTAGCTGCCAGTTCAAGGTCAGAAGCAACGCCAGGGTCCAGAAGGCATGCCTTTGAAAACAAAGAATAGGGAGTTCTAGTTTATAGCTAAAATAAAATTGTATGTTGTCAATATAACATTAATAAGGTCTTTAAGTTTTGTTGACATTATCTGAGATAATCAATTTGTTAAAATATTAAAGAATTAATATATTCAGCTTTAAATCCCTGTTTCTGATGCCACATAAGAAAAATTCAGTATTTAAAATGAGCATACTTGACTACCGTGTTAGGCTTGCTTTTATTTTTTTATTCTGTTTGTTGGTATGGCCTGTGCTGGCACCACAGCTGGAAACATAAATCTGCTTACAGAGTGGATCAGTTTCATTCACTTCCATCATCTATTTCAGTACCCTCTGGGATGCCCATCTTCTCTTTCTTGCCTCTTTCAAAACTGACTGGGTCTAAGAATGGTAGGCCAAAACCGCAGCTGAGCAGTTAATTAAAAAAGCAAACATGATTTTAATTTTAAGTGGGTATAATTGTACAGTTAACACAAGAATTATTTTCCAGGTACAAAAGAAACTGACCACACCCACAACTCTTGTCTTTTACTTGTTCTGAAGTTACTGCTTCAGGTAGCTTCCTTGTTTATTTTCTGTTCCCTCTCTCTTGTTGTTGATGTAGAGATGCATGGCACCAGTCAATAGAAATCATCTCTTTTTATACCAAGAAGCTAGTGACATTCCTAGACCAGTCTCAGATGTACAGCTTGTGAATGATGAGTGAAAGTCGTAATTTTCTTCCAGTTGTGGTGGTTACGCTAGACCTGATGGAAGACAGTGGGAAGGGCTATACTTGCACAAAGCCATGCAGCAATTTAATCCTGATGAGCCTCTTCCGTGCCTTAAGACTTACTTAGGACTACTGGCTATGGTGTTCATAACACCCCAGCTTATATTCCTTTCCTGATCTCCTCATCCTATTCTCGGTAACACTTTTCACAGCAGGAGAACAAAATGTTTAAAATGTATGTATTCAGAGGATCACCTGCTCTGCTAGCCCTCTCGTATCAGTGGCTTCCCTGAATAAGGAGCCACAAAAAGGAGCTCTCCATTTATTTGGACTGCACCACGCTGGACATCAGTGTTCTGCGTGCAGAAACAAACGTTTTCTACATGCACAGAAATCGGAGTCTCTCTGAAGCACAGATCCAATCTTGCTACGCTCCCTTCAGTTGGCATAATCATCTTGCCTTTACTGCACCTTTAGGCATCACTGATACTATTTAGCAGATTCATATTCTAGAAGCCATTACTGATCTTTTTCCTCAAGCAATAAATCCTGGTTCAACTTTACAACTTTCAAAAAATGTGACCTATCTTTTCCCCTGTATATCAGTAAATCCTCAGATGTTGCTGAAAGTGTAAACATAAAAATAAGCATGACAACCAGTTATGACTAATTTAGGTATTGTTAATGAAGGTTGTAGTTGTTAGAGAATCTTAAAGTGGAGGAAAAGTTACGATATTTCAGTTTGAGAGAATGACAGCAAAGCAATTGGGGATAAAATTACTCAAATTGTTTAGCTAATCTATCTTGCAAGTTACCAAGGTCTTTGCTGTGGTGATTATCACAGATTTTTTTTGTTGTTGTTTGGCAGAATGCATTGTTTGCTTAAGCAAGTGGGCAGATAATATTCTTTCAAGACTATTTTTAGTAGCTTTCAATATACTTTTCACTCTTCATTTTCTTGCACAGATTTTTTTTTTTTTACATAAATAAAGTTGGAGTCTTTAACCAAACAGTAAGTTTAAAGACTCAAATCCAAGGTATCACTTAATTTCATGTGATATAAATTAGTCTAAGACTTTCCCAACTTACTTTAGAATAGTATTTTTTAGCAGCAGCTTGATCTTGCTGTACACCTCGGCCAAGCTGGAGGCATCTAGCCAAGTAGAAAGCAGCCATAGCAACCCCCTTGGCTACGTATGTGGGAAGACAATCAGTTACCTTTGCTAGCATATCAATGTCGTCGTTTTCGGTAATCCTGTTGTGGAATTTACAGCATTAGGTTAGATAATGCTATTTCAAGCAATAATTTAAGTCAACCATATATGACTTGACAATGCCTCCTTTCCATTTACATCATTATCCAAAATAAGCTGAAATTTACATGTATTCAGCAGGCTGATGAGGAGTCTTCTGTTCAGTACTTGATTTGAAGTTAGTCTTATTTGAATATTGTGATATTAAATAGCAAACAAATACGTAACTTTTGCAGTCACTTTCACTATACTTATACTAGTTATAAAAGGTAGCATATTTTACGTTAATTGTTCCTATTAAAATATTTTATGGAAATTTGTGGAAGAAAGGCAAAGCTCTTATTTCATATAATTGAGCAATCTCATCTAGTGGAAGGATGTCCCTGCCCACAGCAGGGGGGTTGGAACTAGATGATCTTTAAAGGGCCAACCCAAACCATTCCATGATTGTATGATTCTAAAATTCCAAGTTCTTACTAGGATATTGGCAAACCATAGTAATCTGAAGATCTTGGACATACTTGAGAGCCTCAGGTTATAAGACCCACTTATGACGACCACTTACGACTGTTTCAGCTCAATTATTTTCTTTCTTCTGCATGCATCTGTCTGCTTGCTGTCACCTTATTTTTAGCATGTTATTTTTACTAAGAACTGTTTTAAGAATCGGAGGAACAAAGTGAAGATAGTTAAAACTATCAGGCTATAATTACCTAGTATTGTTACTATAATATTAGGTACAACATTTTCTAAGTGGGAATTGATTTTTTTCTAACTTTTGTCTTAAAACAGACACCTCCAAGTTCCATATCCTTTCCAGATACCAAACAGTAATTATATGATTCTTCACACAGTTTGTTGTTGTGTCAAATAGTCACAGACTTGACAGAAAAAAAGAAAGGTGCAGGTCATTTCAGTTTATAGCTACTCCCTATAAATCAGTGTTTATGAAAGATTGTTCTGAACTAACCCTCTGCAAGTCAGTGTCTGCTAAATCACTTGAATGTGTTGAGAGCAATGTTCTCCCACTTAATTTGGTCCCATTAACAAATACAGTAATGCAACAGAAAAAAAAACCCCAGACTTATTAGCAAGAACATTCAAATACAGTAACAGTAACCTATGACTTCTTTTATCTTTCCTGATATATAGCATTTTTGCCTTCCTTTCCAAAAGATACACAACAGGATGCTGATGCAAATAACAATACCCAGTCAAGTCAGGCAAAAATTCTAGTTCAGCACAGTTGACTTCAAGAACATACTGTAGCAATGGGTAAGTAGAACTGTATGGGATAACAAAAGTGTTATTTGAAGTGAAGTAACAGCAGCTAATCTAGACTCCCAAATATCAGGCAGGGTAATCACATAATGTTTGTACATACTGTAAGAAACTGTGTGTAGTTGGTATGAACACAGAAAGACAAACGTATTTTAGCAGAAAAGGTATTGATGCTTGATAAAACTGGTTGAACTGCTATGAGATTTTTGCCTCAAGGCCAACTGCAATCCCATTTAAGTGGAACTGTTTCAAGCACGGTGGCAGTATCTTTGGGTTCAGTAGTTGTTATTTCTGGCTGTAGTACGGGATTTCATTGCTATTTTCTGCAACTACAATTGCAGCTGAAGTGCACTGTTTACTTGTCTGAATAACCTACTGTGCAGCATTGACTGGAGGGGATGCATTCCACGCGAGACAAGCTAGACTAGACTGAATAGCTATCAGTCTGCTTACAGTGCAAGAGAAAGAAAAGCAGCAGTTCAGAGAGAAAACAATCCTTTTCAGCAATGAGAATAGCAAACAGCATTCATACCTGAACTACTGAATGACCAGAGCTGCTGCTATGCAGTGGCATATACAGGAGGCAACTTCTGTAAGATGATAAGTTGTGACACGTTTATTGCTGGGCAGCAGCAGCTTCATAAATGTACCACAAAGAGCACGAATGCTGTTGTGTGCAGCTTGTATAAGTAGTCAGTCTATCTGCATCTTATTTCCAGGAAATTAATAATCTGATTGACAGATTGACCTTTTAACATACACTGGCCAGCTCTGGAGGTTTGTCACAGAAATGTGCTGTTACTTGGCTATAGAACTGGCACCAACATTGCTTTTCTCCTTCATGACTAGTTCAAAATACAGAAACTTGATACTGACTGGCCATTTTAAATATTGCAGCCCATAACAGAAGTTGCTATTTCTGCAATACACAAACCACTCCAGTGTGTGTAGGTAGAGCAGCGAGTCCCACAGTGACTGCCTGTGAAAAGGCCGGTTAGTGCTGCCTAGCTGTGGCTCAGAGCAGTACCTCTACGCAAGCAGATAATCACCAGAAACCACTTGTGTGTAGATGCCTATTTTGTGGTCCAGGCTTAAAAATGTGTATGCAGTATGCATCCCCATAAGCAGCAACTGATGAAAGGTCTGCAAGGAGAGACTGTACCAGCAGCACACAGTGGATACTGCAAAAAAAAATGATGAGCGCTTGTAGCAGGTGACTCTCTGTTAAGGGGCACTGAGGCGCCCACCTGCCAACTGACAGGGAGTCACGAGAGGTGTGCTGTCTTCTGGGAGCTCGTGTCCAAGATGCTGCCGAGAGGGTGCCACAACTTGTCAAGAGCACAGACTACTATCTGCTGCTTCTCTTTCATGTGGGCATGAATGACACCACAAGCTGGAACCTGGGGACAATCAAGGAAGACTACAAAGCCCTGGGGGTGCAAGTGAAAAGTATTGGTGCCAAAATTATCTTTTCTTCCATTTTACCAGTTAGACGAAAGCGTGCAGCCAGAAACAGAAGTATAATGCAAATCAAGCCCTGGCTTCATGGCTAGTGCTGTTGTGAGGGTTTTGGCTTTTATGACAATGGGACGTTCTTCGATGACCATAGCCTGTTAGGGAGGGATGGGATCCACCCATCTAGAAGAGGCAAGGGAATCTTTAGCAGCAGGCTGGCCAACTTGGTGAGGTGGGCTTTAAACTGAAGGGTTCGGGGCATGGGGTCCAAAGTGGCAACACTCATGCCATCGCATCCAGCTGGGGAATAAGCCAGGCCAACCAGAGCAGCAACAAATGTTCCTTAGCTGCCTCCCAAGATGAGAACCAGAAGACCAACCACCTCAAGTGTACGTACACCAATGCACATGGCCTGGGGAACAAACAGGAGGAACTGGAGCTCCGCGCCCAGTCAGAAAGTTATGATAATATAGGAATAACTGAAACATGGTGGGACAACTCACATGACTGGAGGATCACAATGGATGGCTATAGGCTGTTTCATAAAGACAGGCAGGGAAGAAGAGGAGGAGGAGTCACGCTCTATGTTAAGGAGAACCTTGAATGTATAGAAGTCAACTACGGCAACTGTGGAAGCCCTATCGAATACCCCTGGGTCAAGATCAGAGGCGGCGTCTCCAAGGGGGATCTTACAGTACGCATCTGCTACTGACCTCCAAACTGAGACAGTAAGGCCAACGAAGCAATATTTGCATCACTTAGGCAAGCTTCAGGTCAACAGAACCTGGTTCTTATGGGTGGCTTCAGCTACCCAGACATTTGTTGGAAGAACAATACAGCAGCTCACATGTCATCCATCAAGTTCCTGGAATGCATAGAGGACTGCTTCCTCGTACAAATGTTAGATGTGCCAACCAGGAATGGGGCACTGCTGGACTTGCTACCCACAAACCAAGAAAACCTGCTTTGTAATATCTCGGTTAGTGACAGCCTTGGCTGCAGCAATCACAATATTGTGGAGTTTGGGATCCTGCTGAGCACGCTGAAGGTTAGTACTAAGACAAAGGTTTTAGATTTTAGAATCAGCTCACTCAGAGCCCAGTTGGGAGGGATTCCGGAGCAGCTCCCCTTGGCACCTCAGGATTCTGGGTTGCATCAAGAAGGGCATCACCAGCAGAGATAAAGAAGTCATTATCTCACTCTACCTGGCGCTTGTCAGGCCACACCTGGAATACTGTTTTCAGTTTTGGTCTCCGCTATACAAGAAAGATGTGGACAGGCTGGAGAGGGTCCAGAGAAGGGCCACAAAGATGGTCAAAGGACTGTGAAGCCTGCTGTATGAGGAAAGGCTGAGGGAACTGAGTTTGTTTGGCCTTGAGAAAAGAAGGCTTAGGGGAGACCTTATCACCATGTTCCAGTATCTAAAGGGTGGCTACAAAGAAGATGGAGACTCCCTTTTTACAAGGAGTCACATGGAAAAGACAAGGGGTAATGGGTACAAGTTACTCCTGGGGAGATTCTGATTGGACACAAGAGGACAATTTTTCACAATGAGAACAATCAGCCCTTGGAATAATCTCCCCAGGGAAGTGGTGGATTCCCCCACATTGGACACTTTTAAGATTCAGCTGAACAGCGTGCTGGGCCATCTTTTGCCAAGAAAGGTTGGACCAGATGATGCTTGAGGTCCCTTTCAGTCTGGGATTCTATGATTCTATGAGTGTAGGGGTTTAAAAGGGAGTGGTGAAGGCAGGAGCCTAGATGAGGTTGTGGGCTGAGGAGACAGGAAGGCAGGGTTGCATGTGGGTGTCTACTTGTGATTCTAGTTCAAGGCTGTTTTGCTTCACGGGATCAGAAAGAAAAGTTCAGCTGTACTGAGTAATTGAGAACCTTATAGTATTAATTTTGTCTGTGATTTGCTATTCCCTCTTTAAAGATGAGGTTTTGCAATTCATTATCTCAAACATCTCTTGAGTTTGAGAGACAAGAGCATGAACTTACTAACTGTTTTAATCCAAGTGACATGGTCTTACATGAAGAACCATAATAAAAAATAAAGCAAAATTAACTTCACCTTTTGGCTACTGCAGCAGCTGTTGAGTAAAATTTTCTATTGTAATAATATTCCACAAGATGTCCTTGAGCATAGATGTTTCCACGTTCTGCTGCTTCTCTCAAACACTCCAAAGCAGCTTTAGTGTTTTGACATATACCTTGTCCATAGAGATACATAACACCAAGTGCTCCCTGTGATTCCAGATTTCCATTGCCACATGCTTCTGAATGCCAGAAAAAGGCCTAAACAAGAGGCACAAAATTGGAATATATATTTACTTCAGCTGCTTTTCTTGCATACTGTTTCCGTAAAAGCTTTTATATCAACCATCCTGTAAGAAGTGCTTATACATAAAAGAAAGCAGAATCCTTGATAGGCTTTTAAACCTGCTTCATTTACTGTCAGAGCTGTCAATCAGTGACAGCTGCTTAATTTCTGAAGGTTACCAAAGCGGACAAAACTTAAATCCATTCTATTGTTCTCCCTGATACTCCCACCAAAAAAAAAAACCAAACACCTTGGCTAGCAGTGTCAAGTGAGTCAAAATGAGGGATTCTGTCCATCTGTTCATACAGCCTTAAATGGATGATAATGCCTAGCAATACTTAAAATACAACTTTCAGAGTCAAATATATCACTGCAATCTTTCTGGGAAATTCAAAATTAATCGGGACTCATGAAACTCAAAGGTACAAGTGGGCTTACCTTCTTCAGATCTTTTAGAACTGACACAGAATAAAGCATTCCTAAAGTACTCTGGGCCTTTACGCTTGCTTTTGGATTTCCATGGTCTGCAGCAATAAGCCACAACCTAGGAAAATGGGGACAAAGAAAGTTTAAGTAACACAGCATCTTACATTCATCAGGAAAATTACTGACTGCCATTACCTTTCAGCCTCTTCAGTTGACCGCTTAACACCACATCCTTCATAATATGCTCTGCCAAGATTGTATGCAGCTGCAAACTTCAAGTGTCTTGCTTTCAGGGAATCAGAGTAGAGTATTTTCTTCATGTATTCCACTCCCCTTTCCTAAAATTGAGATGTTTTAGTTATTACATTCAGACTGCAAAGAGGATGAAATAAAGAACCTGAGAATCCAGTGACTTCTGCAAGACAGGTAACTTTTTCACTTTGAAGAAAGGCAGAGGCATACTGGTAGGACAGTCTGGAGAACAGTGTCATACCAAAGCAGAACTGATCTTTGGTTACTGGACAGCCCCTAGATTTTTGACTCTGACATATTTTTCATGTGAGACATTTCCTTATAAATGTTCATCTGGTATTACTCTTCTTCATTGATAAAAAATGTCTCAAAAATATTCTTGTGCTTGCATAAATGAATGTCACGTCCTATACTTGCTACATTTTCAATTTTAGATTTCTGTAAACTTTCATATTGCATAATGTGTCTGAAATCATAAAACAGCCTTAACAGAAGGCAAAGTGATCAATACTACACTCTGAAGTCCCTCCATTAAAAATACCTTAGATTCATAATGGACAAACAAAATGATAATGTTAAATAAGCAAACGGAGACCATTGCATATGAGCAGCTGTATGGTCTATCATCCAAGGACCTCTTAAGTATTTTGGAAACAAGATTTACACTGTTAGAATTTAGCATGGACACCCTGTTTAAATACACGAGAAATAGTCTTTTATAAAAGGTTCCTCTTTTATTCACCTCTCGTATTGTCATCCACAAAAAAAGAAAGAAACTTTACTAAAATGTTTATTTGCAAGTAAACCAATGTGGTAATTATACAGGCATACAGGATACAGAACAAATGATCCACCTCTAAAAACCAGCAGAATATTTTCTGCTCTGCTGACAATCCTCTAAGCACCAGACAAGAGTCCGATTTGTTAATATACTGTTTGGTTCATTTTTTTGCCCTCCCATCTTGTTATCTACCCTTTCTTTCATCCTATTTGTATTCTGTCCTCATACCGCTCCTTAAGATCATGTTCTCCAATAAATTAACACTTTTCTTCTTATTGTAGCAATTCATTCCTTTGTCTTCCTTTTTTTGTAATGTAATTTTTCAGTTTGAATTCTTCAGATTCTTGCAAATGTAATTCCTCATTTGTCTAATTTAAAAATATTACTGCCAACCACTGGCAGAAGCACAATCTTCTTTAGCGTTCGTGTTAAGAGAATAGAAAGTACCTTAAAAAACATCTTTGTGCAACAGATGTTTTACACTTTGAAATATAGTTGTTTGATTTCCATTTTTACACATTTTATTTTCATTAATATACACTACTTATTAAAAAGCAACAACTTAATAGTAATTTTTAAACATAGCTTCCACACAAAGTACAACCAAACTCTTAGAAGTTGTATTTTAAAACACAAATTTTTCAGATAAACCTATTTTATTATAGCTATTTTCAAGAACTTCTTCAGCCCAGAACCCTCTCTCTTTAATGATGCTTTGTAAACATCTGTACTTTACAAAACTAATTCTAAATCAAAGATCTATTTATTTTAAACTAAATAATCAAGCTTACAAAGAAGCTCTTAGTAATTATCAGCTAATATTAAAAGAAAAGTGAAAAGTGTACAGCTAGATTACTCACAGGGTCTTCTTTAGTGCCTAGTCCATCATAATGCATTACACCAAGCTGATACATTGCTTGAAAATCTGTATCCTTGATTTTTTCAAATTCTATTAATGCTTCTTCATACAACCCCTGGGAAAGACAGAATAAACAATGAAGTACACAGAACAAAGAGTACGTACGGCAGCTTAACTCTCCAGTATATATTCTCGTACAGTTTTTCAACCTGGAGCATTTCCCTCATGAACAAAGAACAAAAAATTGCAACCATAGAAGTGGCAGAAAACAGAAATAAAGTAAGTCAACAACCACAAGAAAGTTGGATAGGGTGGAAGCATTTAGGACTTTCAAACAAGTTTTCATTGTTTTTATATATATTTAAAAAGCCCTAAATGTAAGTAATGGTATATAAATATAATCTCTGAAACCAAAAGATGTTCTGACCACCTTTCTTCCCCTCCCTCAAAATGCCATCTTTTTAATTAAAGGAGATAAGAGTCTAATTCAGATGCCCTGTCCTATCTATCTGACATCCCTTAACTTAGGTAAGCTATTCTTATACCTCGAGGGTTTAAGAGTCTGCTTTTACATCTCAAGTAACGGTTGGTTTCACAAAGACCAAGATATCCAAAGAGTTTATGGACCCAGCTGTCTGCCCCACATTTCTTACGAAGGCATCACCTGCAACAGCAGAGATACTTCCACTTCTAAGAAAGAATCTTAGAGAGTATTTGCTTCTGCATTAAGTCAAAGAAGAAACTATATTTAAAAATACCCAGTTAAGCAACTGTAATGTAACAGTTAGCTGAGCCTGGTGTCCTTACTAAAATATTTTTATGCATGCATAAAGCATACTAAGTAAAAACAATATTGAAATAAAAATGTTCTTCTCTTTACTTTTCCTTCAAGTTTTCTGGATGTTTTGATAAAACAATACCAGACTGCAAAAGCTTGGAACTGAGCGATAGTTCGACAGTCAGTCAAACATTCTCACAATGACAAAACACCCCTTGTTAATAATGTCCAAACTATTAATTGTCTAAACTACTAATTGTCTCAGGAGCTTAACCATTATGACTGTGTGGGCTTTGTTTTTTTTAAAGAACTCTGGAAAAAAAACAGTGCCTTTTTACAATCAGCTGTCATGAGTATCAGAAAAAAAGTACGGGAGGCACCTGTACTCTCACCTTTCCTGAGAATTTAGTGCTATAAGAAGGAGTCATATGGCTGTGATCGGGCAGTGTTTTTTTCTAGCATCTGAAATTGCAGTACTATGAGAATATGCATTTTTAGGCAATACAGACATATGTCCAAAAATCTGGAAATTAAAACCTGCTCAAAGAATAAATTTAGGGATGGACAGCAATATATAACCCGGACATCCAAGCCAGCTCATCAAGAAACAGACAGGTCTTTTGCTCCATGGGGTCTTGATCATGCCAAAATCAAGCAATTCATTAATGAAAACATTAAGAAGGACAGGGCCCAGAAAGCAGAAACCCCAAGTGAGTTAATTCTGTTCCCGCTGCAAACCCTGAGACTGGTTTACACTGTGCCACCAGCTGCACTATAAACAGTACTGAATCCATGCATGTCACATTTGAAAATAACGTGAATCAGTACTTGTTCTATATTCTTTTCCATCTTCCTGAACTGAGTTATTCGAATTTTCACAAGAAATTGAGGTTTAAGTTCACCTCAGTCTTACACTGTTTCCTGAGCACTTACTTTCAAATACATGGGTGACCAATTTTAGCCAAAGTGGGCAGCGACAGAAATCTCAATGTGTTTCAACAAGTTTCATCAAAACTGGTGGGTAGGTAGGGAACAAAGATCGAAAGCTGTGTTGGGTCAGGGACCAGTACCATGTAACTGAAAAATACAGTGTGTTGTGTTTGGCCAGTCAGCTGGCCAAAAAACAACTTGGCTTGGAAGTTAGCTGTAGGGATCGGCTGCCGCTTACTTACCTGGTCCTTAGGAGACCTGGGAGACAACTGGAAGGCACCACTAGATGCCTGGGGAAAGTGTAGGAAAAACGTATTTAGGGGGAACACCTGGTGATTTTTATGGGAAAAAACAGGCACGAGCATCTCTTGTAGTTTTCTTAAGGTGCCTCTTTTTCCACTTAAATGGTAATGAAAATTGTCAGCTTTATAATAGTTACTTAAAAGAAGAAAACCACAACCTCTTCGTAGTACAGTTGTCCTTTCAGAAAACACGCCAGAGGATCTCCACCTGCTGTTCTCTTCACCAACAGCTCCTCTGCTTTAGCAAATAAAGCAGCACGGCTGCAGTTCTCTGCTTAAAAATAGACATACGTTTGTTTTTTTCCCAAAACAGATGAAACAGCATCAATAAGCACACGGAAGGTCTGAAGCTGGTGGTATCCCCTTTTTATTACATTTTTTAAAAGACTAAGATGAGAGGGCTATTTGATAAAAAGGAAAAGTTCAGCGAAGACAACCTGACCCTTGTGAACGTTAAGTTCGCCATGGAAGAGCTCAGAAGCCAACCCGAAGAGGGGACTTCACATCACAAAATACCTTTCAATGCCTGCTGGGAAGCAGCACGGCTAGGAGACCCTCACAGGCCCGGCTCCAGCCCGGCCCGGGGGGCCCTGCCGGGGCGGCTGCGGGGCGGGGGACAGCTCCGCAGGCCGGTTCCGTACCTGGCGCCTCGGGGGCGGGCTCGGCGCTGCAGCCCCGGGGCAGGCGTTCGCTGCACAGCTTCATCCCGCCCCGGCGGCGAGCGGCCTCCCGGGAGGCCCGCGGCCGGGAGAGGGCGAGGGCCGGGCCTGCCAGGCCGGGTAAAGGCGCCTCGAGCGCTCCGCAGCGGCCCCTGCTGGTGTCGGGCTCCCCGAGCCCCCGGGGGGCGGTGGGGGGGGGACGGCGGCAGCCGCGCCGTGTGAAGCGGCCGGGCGCCTCGGGGCGGCCGGCGCGTGGCGGGCGGCGGTTGGCGTGCGGCCGTTAGCAGGTGGCCGTTGGCGGTTCTCCCGCCTGCTGTCCCAGAGACCCGCGCGGGCCAGCCGGGACTGCAGCAGCATCAGGCACCGCTCCATAGCTGGGCCTTGGGGTCCCATGGCCTTCGACAAGGCAGAAGAAGGAAGACGGGGAAAGTAACGTTTGTATTTTCCCTTTGGGTTTTGGTCCATTTTCCGAAGGAAAGGAGAGTGACAGTGTCATGTAGGCCAGGGGACTGTGGAGATAACAATTCTAGCTGTTGGCCAGCACCAAACAATGTGAAAATACGTGACGGGATAGGACAGGCTGCGGTTTGGGCATCCACTGCATCTTTCCTAGCACCTGCTGGTCCAGTTGCAAATTAAACGCAGAAGCCCAAAATGTGCTGCAGAAAGGGGTTATAGGCAAAAATAACAGAAACTCTGAATGCAATTCAGTTAAAAGGGCACTGGAGCATGAAACTTCAGTCTAGCAAACGGGACTTCACTACTTCCAGTGATCAGAAACTGTTGGTTGTAATGTAGTTTGTTTTCCCCATATAGATGCTACAAAACTTAGAAGGATAATTGAGGGAAAATGCTGTTTGAAGCGGATTTCTTCTGAAATGTAAGGCATTGTTTCCACTTTTCTGTTGATAGCTTCTGGCTGTCTCTCTTATAAAAAGGGATGTAATACCAAAATGCTACGACAGTGCTTTTAAAATAATCTTTAGCTGCATTCCCAGCTTTTTTTTTTCTTTTTTTTTTTTTTTTTCCCCAGATGATTATCATCCTTCCATTTTCGGCAGTGCAATCTGTTTCTATAGCAACAGGGACAGTGGGAACAGTCAAAACAGGAGAGTAATGCTTGCGGATTTGTGTGGTTAAACCTGTGGGCTCTGCATGATGTTTTCCAACAGTCCCAACTGACTTTAAGTGCCAAAAAACTCCTAAAACTCATCCTGATTCATTTTGTGTAGATGATACAGCCTAAGAAGCCTACAGGAAAATAAACTTTTTTTAAAGCATCAATGAATTACTTGGTTTAACAGGCAGAGTGAAGAACAGGCTGTGAAAGCAATGATACCCTTCAGCAAAGGCAATTAACACTGGGCTGCGTTGCTGCTTTTGATGCTGAAGGGTGTGAGATTCAACAGCGCACCTTGGTTTATCCGATCGCTTACATGCATTTTTTAGGACCAGTTTTTCCAATTTAATTTTCTTGGTACCTGTGCAAGATATGTGGTCTGAGATACAAAGCACAGAGGAATTTTTAGCTAGTTATGTTCCAGGACAGCTGTAGCCAGGAAGCTTTGTCCTTAAGTGGCACTCAGGCTGGGCCATACAAAGTAGATCAAAATTGTTGCATCTGTGTTTATAACCAATAAAAGTATCAGTTATTCAGAGGCAGAAGAGTTTTGCAGGCACTAATGAGGTGAGCAGAATGTGTCATGAAGCTCAAGAACTAATGAATAGCAAGAATTTGACGAGAGTTGCGGCTGGCAGGATGTGAGAGTCTGTGTAGGTGGTTAGGCTGGAAAGATGGGATTCCTCGGGTGCAGCCTGAAACCTGTGAATTGCTGAGGTAATGTAGGGGAGGGAAAGTCTTTCAAAAAAACCTCTTGGGCGATCCAAGACTATTTAGTCTTAAGCTACTTCTGGATATGTGTCTTTTCAGAAGAGTCGTTATAGTTGCATAAACAAAGACTGGATTTGTGGCATCTGTGCAGAGGTATTTCATCCCTAACAATGCATAGATAGAAGTGTAGGGATTTTATTTGTTTGTTAACTAATTTTCTTGGCTAGCTGTTCAGGAAAAAAAAAACATTTGGTAATTACACAGGTGTGTTTCTTTCCATATGAAAGGAGAGGTGAAAACTGTCACTGAAATCTGCTGAATTGATACACCGCCTACTTGCCTGGATTTCTGCACCTTTAAAAATGGTACTGTATATGTTCATATTTCACTACTTAAATAATTTATATTTGCTTTCCTAAAGGAGTAGCAGGAGGTAATTGTCATAATGCTTGTGCATTTATTTCAGAACTATATATACCCTAAAGGAACACTGTTAGGCTTCTTTTCCCTTAACTGTTTATCAAAACCATGCAATTTTTTTTAAACACATGACTTTTGATTTCCATTTTTTTAAGTGATGGTAGTGATTATGAGTAACTTTCATATTGAACATGTAGGCACCTGACACAGAAGGAAATACTATAGTGGTAAGGAAACAGAATTGTGTACCTTGGACACTGGGTTAAGAAGTTCTTCACTTCTCTTCAGGCTTTTAACTGTGAAGCACGATTAGTGGTAATTGAATCCTCTGTCGAATTGGATTTTATAGCATGGAAAGGACAGGCAGTTGCTTTTAAACATAATCTGAGCAAAGACCATGTCCATGCAAAATGAAGTTACGCAGTTGTTTTTAAAACTCAAAGCAGTCAGTGACGGGGCCTGTGGTTTCTCTGCGAGTGGGCATTCACCTCGTCCTCCCCTGCCTTCCCCAGCAACCACGGACACAGAGTGCTAAAGCTCTGCGGGGGGGAAAGCAGGTTCCGCCACGAGACGTCACTGTCGCCATGTTCACAACAGATTCCAAGCAAAGCTTTTCGATGGTGACTGCCTTTGAGCGTGGCTGTGGCTGGTTCTGGTTTCCAGCACAGACCCGTCTATAGGTGGAAATTTTGTTTGTGACCTTGGCCCATATGGTACGTCTGACTGACACTCTCTGGGATATTCAGTGCTCAAGGAAAGGAAAATGAAAATTCAGTTTTTGCAAACGTGTTTTGAACAGAGATGTAACGGGCAGCTATCCTGACCTCCACGATCACCGCCGTGCCCAGGCCCGCTCAGACGGGTGATGGACTTGCTGTAACCCGCAGGCTAAGCGGGAGCCTTGGGTTTCAGCGGGCTGCATTTGTCACGGCTGTTCGGTCTCCTGCAACGTAGTGGCAGAGCTTGAGCAGGAAGATAGCAGGGATTTCTTTATGCTGACTTAAGTTTTTTTTGGGGAAAATTCCAAGTTAATCCTCTTCTTAGATTTTTTTTCTTTCCTAAATCCCGGTCTGCCTTGATAGAGTCTTTCGAAACCATTGGCAGGACCACGCTGGCAGTTGCGCTCGGCAACAGCAAATCAAGCAAGTAACACGATTAATACAGGGCACGGTTAGCTGGAAGGGCTTGGGTCTCGACTGCAACCCTGTGTCCCCCGATGACAACGGCGGGAGGCGTTTCCGGGGGTCGCCTCACGGCCGGGCCTCGCTCCCGCCGCTGCCGGGCGCACGCGGGGTGCCGCCGCCGCCGCGCCGGGGGGACGGGGGATGCCTTCCCGCCCTCCCCTCCCGCGGCTGCGGCTGCGGCCCGCCCGCGCGCGCGTGTGTGAGGGACGTGCCGCGCCGCCCCGCGCGCCATGGCCGCCCTGCCTGCCATGAGCCCTGCCTCCCGGCACCGCGCCGCCAGGACGGGGCGGGCCGGGCCGGGGCGGCGGCCCCGCGGCGCCCCCGGGGAGGCCAATCGGGGCCGGCCGGGCGGCTTTCCGCCCATGTGCTCCTGTTTGTGTACGTGCCGCAGCCGGCGCCCGGCAGTGGGCGGGGGTTGTGGCCAGGGTTCCCCCTCTGTTACAGCTTGCGGGATCCGGCAGAGCCAGGTGCGGCGGTCAGGGAGAGCTGCTCGCCGCGCCTCGCTGCGCCGGCCACCCCGCAGCCGTGAGAGCCAGGCGTGCTGAGCACAAGGGAGGCAATGATGGTGCTGGACTGCAGTTCGGAGGTGAGGTTTGGGGAAGGTCGGTCTGTCGTTTCTGTCTGACCGGGAGCCCGGCTATGGAACCGTGCGAAGTGTAGTTTGCCTGGAGTTGCTGCTAGATGTGTTGGGTCACTGCCGATGCTGATCCGTATTTCTGGTTAAGAGACTAAAAGCCAAAAAAGTCATGCTCGGATTGCTCTTTTGTAAAAGGGCATTCTCAAGGAACATAAAGGTCCGATGATTTGCGAGGGGGATGTTTTCTGCTACGATGGTGTTCTTAGACTAGCAATAACATTGTGCTTTTTTTGTTTTTGTTCTTTGATATCTTGTTTATTTTAGTCGGGTAGTTTCAGCCATCTGTTTGAGGCAGGAACCGGTGTGAATGCACCTGCAGATGCCTTTGGTCAGTCTCCAGCTCACTTGGCTGCTTGTGGCGGTGAAGCTTTTTTCCTACTTTGGCAACTGCAGACAGGAGCAAATTTGAACCAACAGGTAAAAATACAGTTGTTTTGTTTCTCCCACTTCTAATCTGGCATGTCAGTAAATCCAATTTATATTACTTACATATTTTTTTATCTAAGAGATGTTTTATATACACAGTTGTATTGCATGAGGTATCTGGAATTGCTTATTTTAGAGTAACCTCATTCTAGCACGAACCAGAAATCTTATCTATATTGCCTTAGCTATTTCATTTGCTACGTATAATGCAATTTTCACACTTACAGTGCTGCATGCAATGTAAAAACACCCCTTAATTCTCTTACACAAATGACTATTCCTTTTTCCTCTGAAACTTTGCCCCTACTTCCAGTAAACATAAGGATTTTTCCTCTGGCTGCAAAGTTTAATTTGCTTATACCTCTGAGCTGGTAGCAGCAAGCTGTGGGCCACAGCAATACCTGAACAGTGCCGAAAGATGCTATTAATCTGTGTAGAGTGTATTCCATGTAAATAATCTTTTAGAAGGTAAATGTTAAACGATGAGTATTGCATGGGACAGTATTTCTGCTTTGCTGTGATGAATACACTAAACATTTCATGGCACTTACCGAGTACACTTTACTAGCTGTATTCCTTTCATCTCTCTCTCAACTCACAACAAACTATTCCCCTTCCTTCAAATGACTGCTACATATAAATTGTCTTTTTAGGATTGCCTTGGAGAAGCCCCAATTCATAAAGCAGCAAAAGTTGGGAGTTTGGAATGTCTTGCTCTCCTTGTTGCTGGTGATGCCAAAATTGAGTAAGTTGCGCTACATCTAGTCATTTCAGCAACAGCGTCAAAGGATACATGTATTTTTACGCAGTACTTTTTCTTGTTCAGTGTGCATGCTAAGACTGTAAATATAGCATGACGATAGTTGTAAGAGCAGTATTAAAAACTGCCATGAACACCAAGTAGCACAGAGCATACGCTGTTGTTTAGTTCCACGTTAAAGACCTCCATAGTAACAGCTAAGAGAATATTCCTTATCGTAAGTTCTTGTTAGTTTTCCATTCTGACTAATGCTGTGCTCACCTTCCTCTTGCCCTTCTGATATGCTAAGCCAGTCACAGTCTGGTGACAAATGTATTTTAAAATAATTATTCCACGTTGCGTTTAATACCAGCTCCCTGTATGAGTAAAGCCTCATACTATCCTTGACAAGCCTTCTTGGTGTTAATTCTTCGCACTTATTTTTATACTTCTGTCTAAAGTTATCACTTAAGCTTGATCAGTGCTTGCTCATAACATATTCTAATTTAACTGAATGGCTGTTGTTAATTGTGTGTTTCAGCTTGTGCAACAACAGTGGACAAACAGCAGCAGACCTCGCACTGGCTTACGGTTTTCTGGAATGTGCCAAGTTCCTCACAACGATTCAGCACACTCAGACAATGAAACTGAGACGACAGCCTGGCTACTCACTGAGTGACAAACGTGGCTTGCTGAGAGAGGATCCAGCTGCACAGAAAGAAGAAAGTGAAAGCAGCAGCAGCTCCATAAGCAGGAAGAGGAGAAGATCAGATGGTATGTAATACCATTGGCTTTCTACAATTCAGAATATTTTTCATTTTCTTTAATGCTTTTGGCATTTAAGTAAATAAATTTGGTGTTAGATACACGGCAGTGGGATTTAGAAGCCTGCTAGTAAGGTATTTAAGGTTATGGTCTTGTCAACAATGGATAGTGTACGGGGAAGGCCAGGGAAAAGGCTACTTCAGCATGGGGGGGAAAGTGCAGGTACTTTTACTGATGTGCTGATGGAGTAGCTCACAAAGACAGCAGCTTTACCAGCACGACAGTTGTATCCTAACTTTTTGATGGCATTACATACAGACTTACTCTTGTTTGTTCCTATGACAGATCTTGTCTTCTAGCTGACAAAAGAAATGGTCTGTAATCCCAAAATGAAATCAAGGGGAATCTGAAGTCTGAAGAAACATGACTGGACTGTGCATTGAGCAGCCACATGATGCTGGTACATTGTCTCCTTCTGAGAAGGAGGAAAGCTTGTTTATTTTTACTTCTTACAGAAGACTTTTTTTTCCCCCTAGAATAGTTGTATTCATACAGCTATAAATAAATGAGCATATAACAATTAATTCTCTCGCATTTTTTCCTGTGTAAATATGAGAACAAAGTTCATAAAATTCAGTACATATAGCCATTTTTCTCCCACTCCTCTTCTAAAATGCTGTTAACAGTACCAGCAGCAAATGCTGCCTTTGAACAGATTCATAGTGCACAAGACAGCTGGGTATATGGAACCTGAAAGGCAGAGGACAGTTCATCTGTTTGGCAAGAAAAAATTCCATAACATAAAAGGATTGGGCATTTAATCTCTAAAGATTTTAGCACGATAAAAATGCTATATAAAGTTATCCTAGCCAAAAGAAAAGAGTATTAGTGACTTAATAAATGTTTTTGTAAGAAATACAGTTCACAGCAGGTAACTCTTAATTTTAGATGCTTCATTTAAAAAAAAAAATTATTTAAATTACTCAAGCAACATTTCTGTTTCACCTGGGTTTTGATTGACTTAAAGCATTATTCTGATAAATAACAAGACAGTTATATCTAGATCAGCTAGTATTCTGGCTGAGCATGTTCCAGCATAACAGTAGAATTTAAATAGCTTCTGGCCGTTGAGGTAAGCACAGATTGTAATAGGCATCCTTGTTCCAGAACTCCGGGCCCTTCCATCCACACCAGCCCTGTCCAAGAAAAAGCAAGACAGCGTTTAATATGAATTCTGTTTTGCCATCTACTGCTATTGGATTTATTTTATTTTACTAATTTTAATCAAAGATGTATGAATTCTTTTCAAACATCTACAGAATGCAATGACACACAGTTTTCAGAAAGTTTTCTACATGCCTGGAAACACATTAATGGAAAACACTTTACAGAGCCTCTCTCCCTCCCTCCCCAACCCAGCTCAGTTCCTAAAAAGTAGCATCTCTTTTTTTGTTCCCCCCACTTCCCACTACCTGCTGCTGCTACAGAGAGACTACTGCTATTCTGAAACGCTATCATTCTCAGTTTCCATTTCTCTTCTCTCAAAGAATCCTTGCCTTCTTTGGTAATAGCTGATATTTCCGAGCCAAACAGAGCTCTTAATACCAAAAGGGGTGTCATTGATCATGATTTAGCAGAAAAACAGTCTAACAAAGCTCTTAAGTTTGCAGAGCACCACATAATTATATGAGGTGTTTTTGAAGAAAAGAGCTACAAACTTCAGTCCGCCTCAGTTCCTGCTCTCCCCTGCTGCTTTTGATGAGGAAAGGGAGTTTTGCACATATTTTATCCTCCTGGACCATTCCTAACACCTTGTAGCTGTAACAGCCTTTGGTTCTACGCGTCCTTTGGAAATGGTTTCTTTCCGTATTCATTTCAAGCTTTGATCGTTATGGGGCTAGCAAAATGGGTCTTCAACAGCAGCTTCTCTAATTGGGCTCAACTCAAGGGCATTAAATAAAAATACTAAATAAAAGTTGCTATTTGCAACTTAATATGAAGAACAGAAAAGAAATGGATTACTTAACACCTATAGGATGATTTAGCCACTTTCACAGTTTAAGTTTCTGATGCTATGTTTACTGTTTTGTAATGTGCTATGTCATCCCTTTTAGTAGCTTTAAATATGGAAATAACACTGCATACCCTTTAGTTCTTTAGAGTTTCCCCAGATTTTCAAACAAACAGCTCAGTTCCTGCCCTTCAAACTTAGTTCAAGGCCTGATTTGAGAATGCTTAGTGTTGGATTTTTTTAAAGATTTTTAAAATTTTAAGTAACTGGTCATCTTCTCTGCTTCAGTAACAGCATTTTACAGGCTGAACAGATTTTTCTGTTCCATTCAAAATACCAAACACATTTACTGTATACATTACCGGGTAAAACGGGAAATGGTTTAATTCAGAGAAAGCAAAGAACATTTCTTTTTACTGTAATAACTTTATGTCATTGTGGCCCCAATGTATCTTCTCCAAAGACACTAAGTTTCAGAAACTAACAATTAGTAGCATATATGCAGGTTAACTGGGATCAGCACTTCCTCCATAACGAATGGAGAAGCCATAGGATGGCCAATTTGTATTTGGCTGTACATTATTTGTTTAATGCCAAAATATATGTATGTGTGTATATATATGTGCATCAAGCCTCACCTTTTCCAAAATAACATGCAGATCTTCTCCTCCAGTGTAATGTGGGTCTAGAATCAAATATTTTATGTGCCCTGTAATCTCATTCCAAGCCACTCCTAATATCGTGTGAGCCAGAACACCTCCACCTAAAATAGGGGGAACACAAATTGCTAAAAATTTTTCACTGAGATTGGCTAAATGTGCAAGCCTAAAACAAAAGTACATCAACATTTTCTATTAACAGATTAGCTTGGTTATCAAAATGACTCTGAAGCTGTCCTACATAAGATTCTTCACATTATTAAACAATGTATCTTTACCACAACTAGGGAAGATTACTTATTTTACTTTACTTACTACAACTAGAGAATTTACTTTCCAAATTTCTTCCATGTCAGCAAGGCAGGTTAAATCCTCAGCACCTCCACCAGATGAAGTCAAGAATATTTCAAACATCTGTTTTGCTCACTTTTTCTTTAAAGAAACTTAACTGTAGTAAAGGAATCTGGAAAACTTCCTGGTTGTAAAAGGACTAAAATTAGAACAGAAATCAGAATTTCTGGATAAGGGTTATCTGCTGTTTTCTACCAAGTTCCATCAATGGATATTGGGGGCAGAGTAGTAATTTCTGACTCCCCCTTCTCTAGCCTGCAAACAGGGAAAGGGGATATTTTGATGAGCTGGCCACAGGTCGACTCTTGCACGTTTCTTTCAGATAGCGTGAGCAGTTTATGTCCTGGGGATACTGTAGTAATGACTCCACACAACAGACAGGAATTGCAAAAACCCCACAAGAACACAAGAAAAAAAATCCCCCAAACCCACCCCAAAAAGCCAACCTCCGCCCCCCCAACAACACAAAAATTAAACCGATCTACGAGAGAGCATTACAGGGAAGGGTAAGTTACAGACTAAAGGATTTTTCAATATAGGATTCTAAATTCTTGAAATTCAGACAAAAAGGTTGCTGAAAGGCCAAGAATATTTCATACCAAAATCTGGACTTGTGGCACCTCTAATTTGAGAGAGTAACACTATCTTTATGGAGTGCCAAATACAGATTGTGAAAATTGCTAAAATTTTATTAAAGCTGAAAATGATATTTTCAATATTCTTCATTTTCTAAACCACAGCTGTCTTGGAAATAGTTCAATTAAAGTTACGGTGTTCTTACGAATGGCATTTCCTATGTTACCAAGATTTCAGATTATTAAAACTGGTCTTAAAAATTTTAATTTGGATAATACCCTTCTCTTCAAAGCCAGATAAACACTACTCTTCTGTGATGGGAAGTTCTGGGGAACTGTATGAACTTCTGCTCCTCTAGAGAGCAGAAATCGGCTCTTGAGTTCTGACTTTAAACAGCAGTTTTTAAGAGCACTGTTTAGATTGACTTGTTACCAGGTTTAATACTGAGCTTGGGAGAAATACCGAGTGAAAAGATACCAGCCAGCCTAAATTGTATTGTTTTCCAGGCTCCCTTGGGAAAAGCGTAATTTTTAATTCATCTCGAGTTTGGATTAACTCTTGCACAGTAAACTGAACGAGTTCTAATTGAAATGAAATTCAGCACAGGGAGGCCACGCGCTTTCATTGGCATCCTTCGATGCTCGAGCACTTACCAATCATAACTGGAGTTCCTTCAGTCTTGAAATGATTAGCAAGCTCTCTCCCCTGCAACGCTAGCTCAGAACCCTGGCTAGGTAAGACAAACAACAACAGATCGGTCATCCTCACTAGGCTTAATTCTCTAATTATCCGTTATACTCGTTAACTGCATAGGTAACTGATTAGAAAGCGGCTTAGAGTTTTCCTGTGTAAACATCCTGGGACAAGCTGAAAAAAAAAAAGCTTTTTAATGTAACTTACAGATTCTGGTTGGACCAACGAATCTGCTGTAAGCCTAGCTGCCACTGGAGCACCTGCAGTCACCCAGCTGCTACCTGTAATGTGTCTGCTGCTCGTCTCCCACAGCGGGGACAGCTGGTAAACCCCGATGGCTCTCTCCAAGTGGCTGAAAAACAACTGGCCGCATCTGTCAGCAAGCAGGAGTCTGAAGTAACAGAACTTCATCAGAAACATAACAAAAATAAGCTGTTGATAAAGGTGTTTATAAAGACGTCTCAAGATAGGTTTCCACTGTAATTGCACGAGCAATTGCAGGACTCATACCCAAGCTGGCTTTAAAAATCAAATCTCAAATAACATTAGTAATCTGTCCAAAGCAATGCTGAACTTAGCTTCGTTATAATCTCCCCGCTTTCCCTTTCAACTACGGGGACCAGCCACAGACAAAAGTAGTCTACATGGAAGAGAAAGGCACACAATACATGCACGTACTCTCGGGATGCCGAAGACATGTCTGACGGAGACTCATATTCCCCTCAGAAGACTGACAGTACTCCCAAAAGTGGTGACAGAAGCTAGGCAAGGAAATTAATACAGATATTTTTAATATCTTGTCTTTGTATTTCTTCATACAGTGGTTAACCTTTTGAAAACCCAAAGCAAGCCTGTGTGCCTGCTTCTCAGGTTCCTGGAGAGATGGATTAAATGCAGACAGCATACAAAACTGGAACTCTGGGAAACGGTGCATTTACAATAATGGATTCCGTACTAGTGCTGCTGGTGCAGCTGTAAAGTCTTATTTCCACAAAGAGTTAGAGGTGCTAGCTGGAAATCAGCCCAAGACAAAAATACTACCCACTGCCAGCGACCAGCTGAAAAAGATGCATGACACTTCGTCTCAGCATGGTACTGATGTCGGCTTTTCATAAACCTGAAAAAAACATTGGTGCTCCCTTGTAGCAGCACTATGAGCACTTCTACCCAGTTCACAAAGGAATCTATTCCATATTCTTATGTGCAGGAATAAAAACCTTCATACTGGCCAGGCCTGTCACAGCTGCTATAAATAATAGGTGGATCATCTGCAAATATAAGCTCTGGAACAAAAAAGATTAAAAGTGGCTGTATAAAGCTTTACAAAATATTGAAAAACTGAACTATTTTCCTACCCTTAAGGATCACCATCACCATGGTCACATGCTCTTTTAGAACATCTACAGTAGAATTGACTCTAAACAAACATAACTCGGCAGTACCATTTTGTTTGACTAGAATTTTCATACATGCTAAGTTAGTATATATTATTTCACGATTGTATTTATCACAAAATGCTCAGGGATTTGTTAGTCTGCTTAGTGCTGCCTAAATGATAAAAATCCAGTAATTTTACTTCTGATAAATCCTGAACGTTACTCTTTTTCTTCCAAATACATTTGTAGGGTTCTTTATTGTGTATGAGAGCGTCAGATTGTCAGAATGGAAACAAATCCCTTGTTTTATCTGTCACACAAACCCAGAAAAGAGAACACTATTTCCAGGCTGCTCAGCAATTTGCCTCAGTCCTGAGCTGATGGGTTAGCTCTGTGGTCGAAGTAGTAATTTACTGTCAGTATGCACTCAGTTCATTATGACCACCAGACTATGTGCCTGCTTAAAAAGTTACGTTTGTGGTGCAAAGGAATAGGCTGAATTCCACATCAGTCTGCATATCATTAAGCAATTTATAGCAACTGCAAACTGGAACCCCAAGCCCACAAGAAATTTAGCAACACCTTCATTTGTAAGCACTTCGCACAACCAAAGGCAGGAATACAGGGTTTATGAACAATGAACCCTTAAAAGATTTATTATCTCTTTTATTATCCCTATTATCCGATGTATTGTAATGGTAATTTTCATTTTAAGGCATTCAGTCTTTTTAATAATTACTGAGCTATTAAACAGATATTGATTCTTACCTGACAAATAATATTTTTGATGTTATCCCAAAAAGCTGATTCAAAACAAGCTGTACCTCAATCGAACCAATCCATTGCCGTGACCCAACGAATGCTGCAGGTTTGTCTCCAGCATCAACCAGTGCCTTTGCAACACCACGATGAAGAAGAAAAAACAAACATCAACAACATCAACAACATATAGTAGGCAATTCCACCACTTTTTGTGAACAAAGTTGATTTATATACACGGGAGCGTGTTTTGAACCTAACTGGTCAAAAGCAGACAAATGGATGTTGAATTGATTCATTGCGGTTCCATTTGGGAAACGTCACTTGAACACTGATACAGAACAGTGCCTACAAGCACAGAATATACCCCTGGGTCCACAGGCAGACTTCAAGCTGGGATGGTGAGCACTGAGCTGTCTGATATGGGAGCGCATCATTTGTACTGCGGAAGCCTCTTCAGACTGAAGTGCCTGGATTCCCATTCAAAGCATCTCAGAAAAGGATCCATAAAACAGTGCTCTGAGGAAGAGGCCACTGAAATACACCGAGGGTTGTGGTTTATTTTAAACTCTTCTCCATTTTGAGGCTTATGTGTTACATGCAGCGCTTGAGAGGGGCCTTTTCCGCTCAGGATACAAAGCCCACAACGTCTCCTGGAGGCTACTGCCCTCTTCTAGATGTCTAAAAATACTACAGGAGCGTATGGACTTCGGTTGCTTTTAGGTTTAGGTGCAGACTGAGAAATGTTCAGGAAACACAGTTTTAACCTCAGTGCTCACATCCCTGTCAGGTATGATAAAAATTGTTTTATGGACTGAATCAAACTTTGCTAAGAATGTTCAGTAAATAGATATAACGCAAAGAACTATTTTTTTAAGACTGAAGATAATCGCAGTATTTCTTGCTAGGCATACACTATTAGCTACCCAAGCCCACAGTTTTTCTTCAGTGCTGTTAACAGAAACGAACATGTTCAGGTATGCATTCGAATTCACAACAGAAAAAGAAGTGAAGGAGGGTTCAAAAAACAGGAAAAGCCCACTACTCTTAAAGGCAGAGCTGCAAAAGAAAGCAGTAAATCAACGCATAGCACCTGGGGACTAATCCAGCTGTCCCTGAATACAAAAGGCAGTTTTAAAACTGATTCTAGTATAACACACTGGGTTCTTTGTTTTCTTTCATTGGGCAAACGCAGTGAAAAATGTCATAATCTGAGCTTCTAATATAGCATTAATACAAGGCAACATTTAGAAGACTATTTTAATGAGTCTTATTTGTACAGATAATGTCACCCGACACCGATAAACATTTGGAGACAGATCGCCTATAATAAAACTTGCTAAAAATAATAATTCAGAACTACTATAGTTCAATTTAAGAGATAAATCAAAAATATCACACAAATCCAAAGTCTAAAATAATGAATTTGATATTTTAAAAATAATCTATACAAACTTTTCTAGACAAATATGCATAAAATAATTCATCTGCTTAAACGTTCTGTACCTGTTGAATTTCCTTGTGTGTTGGTATAGGTGTATCAAGGTAACCTTGGTGCTTGAACCAAGAACAGATTGTCTGCAAAGACCGATAGGCACAGCCCCAACCACTGTCATCAATCCGATCCTGCATATAGTGGTGATAACTATATACACCATGCACTAAGTAAACCTGCACATAAAGAGAGAATACCAGTGAATCTGATCACACTTGCATCAATTTTCAGAGAAGTCAGATCACTTGTTACTTGCACTGTAAAAGCTTTCGGTTGGGGATTGCAAATCTTTGGAAGAATTGAAGGGTTGTTATTCACACACGATTACTCCTCCTGTTTTTGTCTCCTAAACATCTCCATTCATAGTTTTAGTTTCTTGTCCTGCTTCTGAGAAACTTTTAAAATACACGCTGAAAATGTGTACAGCCTTTTCCAAGAAAATGCATTTTCTTTGGTACAAATATAGCTAAAGCAATGCCATTTTGTGCAGAGAAGCCCTTTTGCTTAAAAGGCCAAGTCAGTTACTTCACTGTCTATCTAAATTACTTCTTTTAATAACAAATCTCAAATACAATAAAAAGTACTTTCTTACAAATGTTTTGGTTTAAACTTACCATACCAGACTCCGTGCTAGGTGAATTAAGATGTAAATGTGGATTTCTGAGATATCCATCTTTATATGGTTCATCTGGAAAATGATAAGCATTTGCTCTCTTGAAATATGGTCTGTCACAAGGCAGATTGAATAACCCATGCAATTCCTACATGCAAGTTAGAATAAAAATAAAAGAGCACAATTCAAATGTTGGATTAAAAGAAACATCACATTGTAAATAACAATAAAGACAAACAATTTTAACAGCGTAGTTTAGCAAATTAATATATTAAAATCTGCTTAATTAAATATTCAGCATGTACGTTTACTACTTGATCTCACCTCTCAGAGGGAGCTCGTGCAGGCTTACCTCCCAGCTAAAGGGCCCACTATTTTACACAGTCCTGTTGCATAACGCCTGCCGCTACAGCGCCGTTCAAGATACCATGAGTGACAAGTTTCTTATGAAAGTATGGTAAAATACACCATAACAGAAAAGGAGTACAGTTTTATCCATGTAGTAGTGTAGATACACACACTCTGAAGTATAATATTAACTGGTATTGAAGACATACAAATACCACATACTGAGACAAAGTAAAGATACCGAGCTTATGGTTTAAGCAGATTCAGTCTATTTTTAAATCTCTTAAGCGCCGTTTACAACACAGCAGCCACATTTGAAGAGATATATTGTCTTATTTCACAGAGCTTAAGAGTGAAAGGAATGACGAGATCATCTGGCATAATGCGCGTAACACAGGTAATACTTTTTACATGGATGACCCAACACTGAACCCAACCACATGAGCTACAGCAACACTTGGCAATCAGAGGATAAAAGCGAACAGAAGACAGAGAGCGGGAAAGATTTATGTGCCACCAATGCCTGAGTGAGGCCTCTGCAAACGCAAGGAATGGATTAGGTTTCATACGCCCAGTAATGCTTCATGCGGAAGAAGAAAATGAAAAATCCCCACGGCTTCTACACCTCTAAGGCAGCAGCAGGTTCTTTCCCCACTCTCAGTATGTGTAACCGTGTGACCTGCGCTGGTACCTGCCAGGCGCACGTCTCAATCCAAAAGGACCGCCACTCAGAACATTTTTCTACCTTATCCATGTTCCTTTTTCTAGACATGCCAAGCCAGAAGGCAAGAAACAAACAAACACACACTAGCTAAGGCTCCTCAGCTGTGAGCAGCAAAAAGCAGCCCCCCAAACCAACCAAAAAACCCAACAACACATAACCCCAAGGAAGAAACCAAAACAAACAACAAAATCCCAATCCTAACCCTTTCAGGACACCCATTAAAGCCTGAAAGTAATAACACACTACAAGTAATCTGATATTCTACTATGGAAGCGGAGAAATTCAAAGAATGCAGTACCAGAAGTATAATTTAGATAAAACCTATCTAAAACAAATCCTATGTAGTTTTAAAGTTTCTATTGTTCCCTTACAAAAATGAGATCTGGTATATTTTATAAAGTAACTTCTAATAAATCAAGCTTCCACATTCAGTATACCGCCTCAGTTATAACAAAAATAAATTAAAAAACCAGCAGTATCTGTTAGCATTTATTCTACATTGGCTAAATGAAAAGCTTTACCACTGCTTCAGTTACAATAATAATATTATTAATAATAATAATAATTTTTAAAAAACAGGTTTTGGTAGTATTTGTTGGCTTTACCTTTCTGTAACTTTCCAACTGATCATCTGAAATACCTGTAGGATACGAGATTGTTACAAGATGCGTTTTTCCTGGTAACATGAAATGAAATTGTTCTGGTACGACAATTGATGTTCCCTTCATATATTTCATGATACATCTTTCCATGTCAGTTAATTGCCTGTGAATTGCTTTCACTAGGAGATTTTGTACCCTGCAAAGAAAAAGTGAGAATATTTAAGTAGAACAGTGATGATGAATCATTTTCTCTCACAGCTCTGATAGTTATACAATACTTATATGCATGTTTGCACCTGGCCTGACAAACTTACTACTTCTGTGCTTCCACAGAGACAGACAGAACCTCACTGTGCTTTACTCAAAGCATGTCTGCACACAGGAACTACTACTATGACTATATGGGGTTTTTTTGCATTTTATCCACCCCATTTAGCATCCTTCAGAGTCAAATCCTATGGAAAAAATGCAAGGAAAAAACACAGAGGAAGAGGCTGATGTTTTCCACCTTCACCTACCCAGCTGCAGCCCCTAACGTAGTACTGAGATTACAAAGACTCATCAAATACACTCCAACTCTCACATACTTACAGGAATTTTTAGAACATTTTCCTGACTTTCTCAATTCCTTGCTAAGCAATAGTTACGAGTTATCAAATCTATCAGACATTGATAAACTGAATTTTTTGTAGATAGCAAAAGGATTGTGTCTCAAGATTATTAAAGCTAACAGCTGTCTACAGGAGCTTTTATTATTTACACAGTTGAATTCCATTACAAAAATACTATATGCTACTTCATTAAACTGCTTAATGATATGATATGATAGCTTTACTTCATTATTCCAAGAAAAAGCAGAAATGAAGCTGAAAAATCACAAGTTCAGGATAGCACTTACTTTCCCCATGTTTCTTCTGGAGAAACAGATACAACAACATCAACTGGTAATGTCATATTAATGTAGTGGTGTTCCTTATTTTCCCTTTCAATGACTGGAGCCAAAGCAGGTAATGAAGATGTCATTTCCAACATGAGGTCTATATTGACTATCTGCTGCTGCAGAGAATAAAGACACCAGTAGCACATCTCCAACAACACATATACCAAGAAGGCAAAAGTAAGATTGTAGATATTTGGTATCAAATTCAGTAATGAAATAATTGGGTTTTTAAAAAGCTAGTAATGTTAAAGACAAACTTCTATGTGCTCATCTACTGTAGATGGATCTCTGCATTCATGCTAAGTCTCAATGACTTTAAGAGGATTCTTTTAAGTCATGTCAATGTCTACTAGTGTACAGAAAAGCCCACGGAGGGCAGGTCCAAAAATATTTAAATGATAGGTTGTCTGATACAATTTATTAGTGTGGTAAGACACATACCGTATCTTGGAACTTCTTATCCTTTTTTTTGCCAAGCTTTCGTTTGGTCTCATCATCTTGATCAAATCTGAAGTATGAACAGAAAGAGAAATTTCTATAATATGAAATTAATCTATTAAAAAACTATGTATTTTTAAATATACTCACTGTATAAATCGTCTTATCTCCTTACAAGCAGAATCATCAGTCAGCTCTGGAACAGTGTTCATACCATTGTTAGGCCACACATAGACTGAACTGTGGCAAATTCTTAATACAAGAACATCTGAGGACAGTTTGTTTGCAAGATCACTGAAAACATATCCTAACGCCTTTTTTGTCGATGCCTCTGAAACACAACAAGGACATAATTAGCCTAGAAAACTCCCTCACTTTTGTTATAGCTGCTGGGCATACATTTAAAAAAAAAATGGTATGTTTTAACTTGGAATAAAACCTTAAGTGCTGTTATGATTAGAAAAATGGCTATGTAAACAAAAACTGAGATAAAATTTCACTTAGCAGGTCTGTCTCAAACATTCACACTCATACCTGACCGAACAAAAGCGTACTGTTTCTCTCAGATGCTGTAAAATAGGAAGAACTGAATGAATTACAGAAGAATAACCTACACTGCAGCCAGTTCTCACATCAGTAACTCTTAACCAAGCCTACAGTTGCAAACAAACTTCTACATATGGTTATATTTAGCCTTTTAAGTAAATACTGGAAAGATTCAATTTGAGTCACATGTTTCTGACTTCCTATCATTATCTAGAAATACAAACCAAAAACATACTAAACTTTTGGAAAAGCAGGGCCTACACTCCAGCTGCAGACCAAGTTTTGGCCAATGTACACCTGTAAGCCACACCCTGGTCAGCCTGAATCTGCATTACTGGTATACACGTCTGTCTTTCAGAGCTTGACTCGACTTTAAGTTTCACCCACTCCTTACAGCCTGAACCAATATTGGATATCACAGAGTAACTTTTGCACATTACCAGCGCCATTTTCCTCGCTGAGGAGGTTAACAACCATTACTTAGAATGCAACAAGCTATACAAAGCCTAACGAGGTATCAAAGACTATGCTGAATTGTATTTCTTTAACACATTAACTTAGATTTGGCCACCATTAGTTGGCTTTTGCACCAGAAGTCTACAAAAGCTACAGTATTGGAAAAATCAAACAAACCCCAATGTATTTAGCTAAATCTCCTCCAAAAGAAAAACCTCGCTGCCTTCAAAGGAGTGGTCTGCCACATTCGCATACTATTTCTCTGTAGAATATTATGCTGCACTTGGACAATCTCAGTACCTCACTCTGCTTAAAATTCACTACACTGTAAACAAAGACAAATAAATAGCCTTTCTCCGAGGATGCAATTCACAAAAAGTTGCTATGCATTAGGCCAACCTATTCAACACTTCTGTTCCACATCATGAACTGAAATGAGCCAAAGTTCCTTTTCAAGGTTCACTACCACTGAATTTGGAGTTTCTAGTAAAGACACGTCCTTTTAAAATGCAGAGTGAGCTACAGTTGAGCTAAAGACACTCTCCTTCCGCACTCTGCCCCGCGATAGCCCAATGGTCACTGATAGCCTTGAGCAGACTTTCTGATGCGAGTTTCACATTATTGTAAGAATGTGGGACTAGAGGAGCCTCTTAACGCCATATAGTCTAGTCCCTTGTTACCACATGGAATTGTGGTAGCCAATCCCGCCTAAATTCAGTAGAGTAACTAGTTAGCTTGTTCATCTTCTCTACTGCTCTAGGAAGATTAGGCCCCAATCTCAAAACTGTATTATTAATATAATCCTGTTATAACCAAATTCATTGACGTTAAGTTATTTTCTGCTTGCTTACGAATTTCAGGTTCAACTTTTGGATCAAACTGAAAAGTGATCCCAATACATATTTTTCCTGCTTGTGGATATGGTAAATAAAATGACCTAAAAATGGCAATTTAAACTTTACTTCAAATTAAAATAAAAAACATACAGTGGAAAAAGACTGTCAGAAAATTAACGGAGATAAAGAATAACATTTTTTGGACATAATCTTTAGGGGTTTGGAAAGAAGCACTTAACATCTGGTGAAACGCCATGAAAATAAATATCATAGTTAATTAACATTTATATAAATAACCTTTTATTAAGAACTCTATTATAGTCTTACAGACACACCATCAGTGGTTGCTAGCTGAAATGCAAGATCCAAGCCTCCTCTTATTCTAAAGAGTATGTCCATAGCTTCTAGAATTACCTAAGGAGAAAAAAGAAGCAATGAAAATGAATCGTTACTTCAACGTGCTTTCTCTCAAGTTACAATTGACTGTTATTATGCCACAGTGCGCGAGCGCACCACTAATTACTGCGGCTGCTCAGGATAGGAGAGGCCAGTGCACGAACAGGGAACTGAGTGGCACAGCAGCACACGGTTGCCAGAGCCAGTACCTCAATTACACGAGTGCTGCTACACACACAGTCCTTAAAACACATTTCCTGGCTAAACATGGAAGTCTTAATTCTATACTTTTACCATTTAGAAATATTTTGGACAAAACATCATTGTTTCAATCCGAAGGTCATGTTTCCCATTTTATGAGTCTTCTTCCAGTTCAAGTAAACCAAGGAACAAAAGGTGACAGCCCAGAAGAGTGTGGGTATTGCTCAATCTAACAGTCCACAAAAAGAAATGCTTCACAGCCTTAATTGCTCTAAAAAAACCACCAAACACCTGTAAGAATAATTACACTAAGACCCTTTGGAAAGCCTTATCACATAACTGTTTGCTTACAAAGTATGGGAAACTTCCATGTGCAATGCTATCGTTATTAATGAAATAAAAGGATTGAAACATAGGACTAATTTTCTTTCCATTAGAAGTATTCTGAGCAGAAATACATAAAAAGATATGCATGCCTGATGAAAATAGAAACATCTACACTTTTAGCTTTGGGCGAACGATTTTCAGGTTTCCATGATTCTGCAGTGCCAAAGTTTACTCCAAGAAACAAAAAAGGCAAGATTGCTCATGTTTTGGTTCCTGAAGCATAATCCTGAACTATTTTACATAACACCGTTATCTACATTAAAAAGGCCTTGGACTGTGGGATTCACAAGTGCCACTACGTGAAAAAAACTTTGCCCGGGTTGATGCAAAAGATGTTTTTTATCCGAATTATCTCAACGTAAGATTAAGGTTCACGAACGAGAAGCGGAGCTCTGCAAAAGGAGTAAGAGAGGATTTGGCCTTTTGACAGCGGCTCATCATGGATGACACCGACAAATCCCTGACCAGGCTCGTCCCAGACCCCCTAGGACAGGGGTCCGACCCCCGCCGAGGCAGCTGCGAGGGGCGGACGGAAGGGGCGCCGCGGGAGGGGCCACCGCCGCGTCCGACACCACCCGGGCCCCGCAGAAAGGGCCTCGCACCCCGAGCTGCCCCAGGGGCCTCGGCACCTCCCCCCGAGGTGCCCCCGGGGGCCGGAGGCCCGAACGCCGCCGCGGAGCACCCGCCCGGGAGCGGGCAGGCGGGCACCAGCCCCCAGCCCGCCCCGCTCGCCACAGGACCGGGCAGCGCCGCAGACCGCTCCCCCGCGGCCGTTCCGGGTGTGGGGACGAACGGCCGGGGGGAGCCTCTAGGGCAAGCCCCGGGCCGACGCCACTAGCCCAGCCCGAGCGGGAGCCCCCCTCCCCGCTGAGGACGCCCCCCCCACCCGCGGGATCCCCGGGGGAGGGGCGGGCTCACCACGTCCGTCAGCGCCGCAGCGGGGGCCGAGCCCGGCCGCATCCTCCCCGCGCACGCGCGCTCCCGCCCGGGGGGGGGAGGCGCCGCGCGAGCTAGCGACGTGGCGGGGGGAACACAGCTTGCCTGCTCCCCCCCCCCCCCCGGCAGAAACCGTCGGCGGGAGCCACGTGACAGCTGGTACACACACCCCCCCCCCCCCCCGTACACCCGCACTGCGGTGCTGCGCAGCCGCCGTCGCCTTGGGCCGTACCAATGCAGGGAGCCGGGGGGGGCAGTGGATAGGCGACATTTGCCCGCTCTGGCTGTTGGACTTTCCCGTCTCCTGGGCAACCGGCACCAAGCGAGGGCAGGCGGCGGCCCCGGGGCTCTCCCCGCCGCCCTACCGCCTCTCTACCGCCTCTCGCTCCCCTCGGCGGCGGTCTCATGCCAGTGAGGTACCGGCTCCAGCAAGTAGGTGCCGCGGTGCCGCTCGGTTCCCTCTTGCTTCCCCGGCCTTCCATGCCTTGCGGTGCCGCCGCACTTACCGGGGGGCCGGAGCACTGTGGTGCAAGCGCGTAGAGTTGAGCTTTCTTTAGCTTGGGCAACCACAGCTTTACTCAGTTCAGTTTATGAGGTGTCAACGCTCAGTGGCAAAGTACTGGTATTTCCTCGCCTTTCCTGCGCATTCCTTGGGAGACGCTCCAGAGTCGCGCTTGCCGCCTGCTGCCTCGCAATACCGCTCGTCCACCTCGCTGCATCTCCTCAGTCGCATCGAAATCCAGAGGCCCAAAAACGCTTCCTGCTACTCCCTTGACCAGTGATCTTTGCTTTATACTGTAGAATTTAATTGCAGGTCTACTTCTTTCTGATACATTATTCCTATCCTCCTCATCAATAATGCCAACTAGTTCCGTAACGGTGAACTCACGTTGGTTTCCAAGGGTCAGTTTTCTGTCATCTCTTCTTACGGTCCTGTTTGTTGTCGCCTGCCCTTTGGTTCCTTACCCAACATCTAGATCTACCAATAATCGAAGAACAGTACCGAGTTTATCTGATGAAGCGATGGTGCATTTTACATGGTGTGAACCTCCGCACGTTGCAAAAAAAAAAATTGTTTCAAACTTTTTAAAACTTCTGCATGCTGTCCATCCTGTGTGCTGAGCATAAGCAAAATGTGGCTAGCCCTTCCATCGTACACAGTGTTCCAGCACATTATTTTTTTTTAATAATAAAATATATAAAATCTATATTACTATATAGATTTCCACTGCGGTGCTGCTGCCGCCACTTTTCTACTCTGCACTGACATGCCAGATACAGCTAATGTGTGATATTAATCTCAGAGTTTTCCACTGCCAGAATTATTTTCATTCCTATCTTCCATCTTGCCTTTGCCCCCATAGTTAATACCAAGATGGGACTTGATCTACATTGTCTTTAATCTGTATTCCACCCTAATGTCTTAACTTCCCTGCTCTCTTTCGAGCTGTATGGACACAGATACTTGAGCTATTTGTTTGCATATCCTTGATTTTTTGGGTAATTCTTGTATTTCATGACTTTCAAGAAATAGCTTTCCTAACTTATTAACCAATTTTTTCTACCTTAATTTCCATTCCTGGTGAGCTTACCGTATATTGTTATCTTCCTCCTCAAGGCAATTCTTCCTCTAGCTGATTCTGATTCCCATCTCTACTAGTTTTCACTCTGGGAATCAGATCCCTGGTAATCCTAGTGCTAAGCCTGCTCTCTATTCAAGCCCTTGAGTTGCTTACACTTGTTGACTAGGCATATTCCTTAGTTCTGTCAGGCGCCAATGAGGATGATGATGAGGAAAAATTAACATTTACTGTAAATCATTTGCATTAAAACCAAGAAGAAATTGGAGATATTTACCATGACCAGGTCTTGGATTACAGTTAGAAGGCTTCCAAAATGCCACTCTTGTGTTTTACCCCAGACTTGTCCATACACTGACCTTCTATACCATTATTAGAAAGTGACTGAAAATTGCTAGAGATAACCCACAAGATGAAGAAGGTGGCTGCGCGGCATGTTTTATTACTAGCTGTTAATGCCACCAAAACCTCTCATTTTAGTACTCTGAAGATACCCGTTAAAAAATTTTTGACCCAAACTATGTAAATTCAGTGAGAGTTGCACCAGTTGTATTACAAATGCATTTGATTTTCTCTCTCTGCTTATGTTTTGAATTTAACAGAGGAGATATAATGGTGTCTAAATGCCACATAGTCCATTTGTCCTATAAGCACCAAAGCTGTCAATCATATTGTAGATTACTTTCTTCAGATTACATTTATTGCTAGTATGTTTAACTAAAACTTCTTGCATTTTGCTTAAATAAACTTTTTGTTTACAGGTGTTGACTGCTTATAGACTTTTGCAGTAGAACAAATAAACAAGGATACTTCAGCCCTTTTAGTGCAGTGCACTGTCACACAGATCCAGCCATGCCTGCGGAAGGGAAAAGTGATATGGAGAGGATTGGCCTCTTCAGTGAAATGGGTTATGTCACCATTGGAGATAAATATGCATCACATTATATGCGTAAGTACATTTAATTTTAATCACTGTTTAGTGACAGGGACCATCTCTAGTATCCATCTATTTTCAAAATGACTGTTTTCTAATGTGTTATTTTTTTTGTTAGAGGGAAC
>CM020218.1:27345232-27397732 GCA_009819775.1 Phoenicopterus ruber ruber | reverse complement strand
AAAGCCCTTCCTGACAGGGGAGGGAAGGGGCAGGCTGCAGGGCAGGGGCTTCCTTTGGTCTCAGTGTGTGTTCTGTAAAGTTGTGACAGATTATTAGTAAAGGGAGGGGTTTCACAGTTTGATGAAGATATAACACACTCTGGACTATCCATCCTCCGGGCCCATTCATCAGAGGCAGAGAGGGGGAGAGAGGAGCTCTGTTCCTCTCCCCCAGAGCAATTCATCACCGCGGCTGAATCGGGGAGTTTTGTCCTCCAGCGACCCGCTCCCCTGGCCGCCGTCCCGGGATCCTTGCTCGGTCAGCTCCGGCCCAGACCAGCCCCGCGGAGGGGCCGGGGCTGCCCCGCTCTCCCCCGGCGCCCGGGGAGGGACGGCCGTCACCGCGGCCGCGGGGCTGGCGCCCCTGGGCCGGGGAGCGCGGGCGCGCACGGGGGGCCCGGCCACCCTCTCCCCCCCGAGGGGGAGATCTCCCTGCCACAGGATAGATATCACGCTTCGGAGAGCAAACCTGAGGTGCCGTGTGGAGGAAGCAGGAGGGACGGAGAGGGACAGACGGACAAACAGATAGCTAGATACGGATGGGGCGAGGATGCTCCTACGGCAGTCTTTTGTTTGGGAGTGAGTGATCCTCATTGTTTGTCGACGCGGAGAAGAGAGGAAATTAATTGCAACCAATTAATAATTAATCCCGTTTAAACAGCTTTATTATCACCCGCGAACGAGAGGGAATTGGTCTGATAACCCCCCTAAGACCGAATGTCAAGTTTAACCAAATAGTTATTGCTTTATCAAACAGAGTCTGCAAATAAATTAATCAAAAGCAAATATGTTCTTTGTGCGGCTCATTTGCAGGTAATGGATGGATATGAAGATTTGCCGATATTATTGTCTGTCATTCAATCTAACAAAGTGAACATTTATTGCATATATATTAAAAATTATCCCTTAATCGAGTGGGGCTGGGGTTGCAGTTATTGGAGTCTTCCCAGAGGTGAAGTCCCTTTGGATAGGAGCGGGGAGGGCTGCTCTTCGCCTCCCGTGCGATTCCCTTCGGAACATGTTTCAAAATTGCTTTAATCCACCGCTAAATTGAGCTGTTTTACTAACTGTCCACGATATCATAAACAGTTTGAGGAGCTAATGGACGAGATGTTATAAAAATAGTGGACGTAAGGCACAGAAGAGGCGATATATTCGCCCAGGAGTGATGGCCGGGGACCCAGCCACGGCAAACAAGCCCTCTTTGTCTACCCCTTGCTTACATCATTTTCTAATTAGGCATAAAATTGTCTTCATACACTGGTATCGCTGGCTTCATAAACATAACCATTATGGTTCATAAGGACCCCATTGTGGGGAGCCCCTCTCAAAATAGAAAAGGATCTGGAGAGGCCCAGAGAAAAAAACATCCCCTTTGTTTTCTCTTTTGAGAAGACGGATGGGCAATGTCACGCAGATGATTACTTTGGACTATTAAATTGTCAGAAACGAAGAATTTCCCTATTAATAAAGGGATTATGGGGGAGCGATGGAGCTGGATGCTGGAGGCTGGCGAGGCGCGGGGTGCGCGGGGATGGCGGGGCGCCGCGGGGGGAGCTCCGCCGCCCGGCACGGCACGGCACGGCCCGGCCCGTGGGAGCCGTGGGATCCCCGCCGTGGCATTCCCGGGAGTGAGCCGGGCCGTGGCTTGGTGCCACGCACCCGCGGAGCAGCGGGCAGCCCCGGCCCCGGCGCCGGGATAACTGGATGGAGATGGATGGAGCCGCCTATCGCCCCCGACGCGGTGTCAGCCCCCGGACAATTACTGTCTCCAGAGGGATGGACAGACTGACTGACACTGACCTCTGCCCACGAGCCCACTGGCGGCCCCGAGGAGCTTATGTGCAATTTGCTGGATTTCGTTTACAATAACCCGACTTGACATAAATAACTCTCCATGCTGTGTCTACGCCCGCCTGACCTCCTGAACCAGCGCGGAAACACTGCCGTATTGATCAGGGGCGCGGGGGCTTTTTTCTTTTTTTTTTCTTTTTCTTTTTGGTCCGTGAAGACCCTCTCACTCCGTCCCCCGGCCCGTGCGCTGCCCCGAGCCGGACCCGGCCCGGTCCCCGCACGGGGGCGGCAGCAGGGCCCGGCCGCTTCCCCGCGCAGCGCTGAACCGAGCCCTGCTGAACCGGGAGAGCGATCCTTTTTCCTCGGACCCAGTTTTTTCCTTTAGGGCGCTTCCTTAACTTTAAAAAGAGGCGGGGGTTAATTTTCATGTCGCGACAGCCAGCGGGAGTCGCGACACCCCGGGGAGGGAAGCCCCGGGGAGGCATGAGCTCCCCGAAAGCCTCCGCTCCCGCTCGCTTCTGGCTCTCCCGACCTTCCCCGGCCGGTGCTCGGGGCCAGACCTTTGTCTCGGCCCTTTCGGGAGCTGCGCGGGGGCGTGCGGAGAGGGACGGAGGGAAAATAAACAGTCGGGAACGAAAGGAAAGGGGGGGGAAAGGGACTCCCCGGCAGAAGCCTTGCGGAGCTGGGCTGGTGTTATCCATTTAGTGTGACATATGGAAATCTCTCGGCGGACCCACAATTAAAGGAGCCGGCCCTCCGTCCTTTATTCCCCGCTAACTTTTGTGTTAAATGTTAACAGCCTGGCGCTATCCATTCTGGCTCTATTACCAAGTGAATGTTGACTCCAAGGCTGCCTTCCTTTCTGCCTATTCTGGGGCTGCCTCCCCGCAGATTTATGTATTTTTGATATTAAATTCTTTCCATCATTAAGCCTGCTCTCTTGTTGACTTTCATTGACCCCTGCCCTTGTCCCCATACTTTTCCATATTTAATACAGGAACATTTTTGCCGGTGCCCTCCCCTCTTTGTTACCTCCCGGCTGACTGCCGTCCCTAATGGCATGTGCTGTTTGCTCTGTTGTTGAACTTGGTAGGGTCACATAGTCTTGCGCTATGATATCCTCCGCATTTCCAGCCCTGCGATTCTGGGGAGGTGCCTTGTGGAACAAGCCTTTTTTTCCCCTAGCTACCGGCTTCCTAATGACTTAAGCAAACACCTTCGCTAATGATCCCCCAGGCTCCCTAATCCCCTCGGGGTTTTGTTCAGCTGAACTCCTAGTGCTCTGCCCGTCCCACTGGCAGCGTGGCCTCTCTGACCTGAGGCATCGCAGCTCTTCTCCTTGGAGCGGGCTGCCTTGTCCAGCTCCGCCTGGGCCAAAGGCCAGGATCATGGGAGCATTGCATGCCACCAGCTGCTTGAGGTGACACCGAGTTACAAAGAAGAACCGCCAAAGGAAACTTCGGCTCACACAGGCAAATGAATGTGTTCATTTATCTCCTCTGACTCCGCGGTTCGCGGCGTGCCTCGGCCCTACAGCTTGGCTGGGGGAGCGGGTAAATGTCCTTCCCAAGAAAGATTGGCTCACTTCTCCTCGGCCGGTCTGTTCAGTATCATTATGTGACCGGTTTTCAGAATTGAAGTTGCCTGGTGTTTTGATTCTTCCCTGCCTGTGCAGTTGTGCCCTGGAGGTCCCTTCAGAATGGATGCTAATTGTTGGGGCTGCACACTGCTGCCTGCTAAAATGCCCCAGAGCTCCCAGGCCCTGCTCCTCAATGGCTTAATTGACAAGGACTTGTCTGTATTTAGGAGCAGCTGGTCCAAAGCATTGGCACATCAGTGCAATCTTAACACAGCATCCCTAGCCTGGAGGAGTATGAGGGTAAACGTGGTTAAAATGAAGGAAGATTTATAGTCGGCCCCCTTGGGTAATGCGACAGAAGACAGCTACCAAGATTTTCCCTAGTAGGGGTTTCATTCATCAGCTTCCCAGCCTTGGTAACGTGTCTAGGAGCCACGTTCCAGCTATTATTAATAATAGGAGGTGGCCATTTAGCACAATTAGGCAGGTGACAATATTCCACAATAATGCGTGGCCCTAAACGAGCCGGGAAGCCGCTAACAAACAGATCCGTGGCCGAGCAGCGCCGGGGCTCTGCGCCGCAGCCACGTCCCGAGTGGGTCCGGGCTGGTCCGGGGGGCAGCGAGCGCCCATTCACCTGCGAAGCCCCCGGGCCGCAGCTCACGGCGTTGCCGGCTAAATCCTGGCAGGCACCGGTTCACCCTCCTCCTACGAGGAGGGCTGGGAAAGAGCTTCTCCGGCCGAACTGCTTCCTCTAAACCCTGGGTTCAACCCTCTGATGACACATACCAGGTTAAAAAAAAAAAAAAAAAAAAAATCATCCTCCATTGCCTCTCCGAATTTTAAATTAAGGCTCTCTTTCATTTCGGATGCACGGACGAAATCTGTATTTTTTTCCCCACTGTCTTTAAACGCTTCTTCTCGTGAGCTTCCCGTTTATACGATTTAAACTTATTGGATTTCTAAACGGGAACGGCTGGGTTTATTTTCTGCACAGGGTTATTCAGCGTTTTACAAAGAAGGTTTATGGCGCGGCTTAAAACTAAGGGGTTTTTTGTTGTTGTTGTTTTGCAATGTGTGGGAAATACTTTTATGTTCACATAGTTCGCCCCATGAATAGGGATAATAGGTTCGGGATTCTCATTGAAATTTGAAGTTTTTAAACAGAAATTCCCTAACTTTTGCTCGTTTTCTCAACTTTTTTCGTAGGAACAATGCCAACATTGAAGCCCTCGGTTGGAGTCTGCACAGTTGGAGATCTTTGGTGCCATTTTAGACATCTTTGGATTTCATCAATCAAACTGACTGCAATTTTCCATAAAAACCCTGAATTTGGGTCAGAAAGTGGGCAAAGCAGATAAAGATCGTTCGAGCTGTCTTATAAGATGATAAATAGATATCCTTTCAGTCCAACAATGCAAGAAGTGCAGTTTTGTAATTCACTTCCATTGGTTTTGAATGCAGTGAGTCGAAACAATTTATACATGTTTTCCCATGGTTAGAAGATGTCTTTACATACTTGTCAATAGTAACTTGACCTTTTTCCCCACTGAGCTACGAAGAGGTGCTTTTTTTTTTCTTCCAGAGTACAGAAAAGGGTTGTTTTGGGGTTGTGTGGTGTGGTGGGTTTTTTTTTTTCCTCCTCCTCTCTCTGTTTCTTTTAGCAACTAAATCAATAGGTTATTTCTTCTTATCCCGAGGTTTAGGCAGATGGCAGGTGGTTCACCCCAGCTCACCACTCTGCCGAGGAGGTATTTTGCTCCGTGCCTCCATGAGCGAGCGGCCCGAGAGAGGTTTTAGCCAGACCTGTTGGATTCGCCCAATGTATTCTTGAACTTGGAGAACGGCCTCTCATCTAAGCGGGGAGAAGCCCTAAAAGTCTCGGGCGGATCCTGCCAACCTGCCCCAGCTGGGAGAGCCCTGCCGTTGGGGCCGAGCGGAGGTTTTCTGCCTCCCGGGTTGCTCGTCGCTCCCTGACTCAGTCCCACAGCTCCCGGCCGGAGGGAGGAGGGAATGTCTTGCGGGGAAAATCCGTGCCCGGGCCAGCCCCTTAGATGCTCCACGCATCCTGGCGGGATTGGGACGGGTAGCTCATGTCGTAAGGGAGGACCGCGGAGGTGTGGAAACACCTTCAGCATCACCAGCACAGGGCATCAGTCTGGGGGTGTTTCGGAAAGTACGCTACCGGCGTTGGCCTGGATCTGCAGGACGGGGAAACTGAGGCACGGAGCCGCTTTCCCACGGCGGGGACCGGGGGTGGCTCGGTCCTCGCCGGCCCCTGCCCATCGCTACGAAGCGAAAGAGCCTTCTGGGAAAAGGGCGGGCGAGAAGGATATATATTTGGGAGGCTTGAACTCCTCCAGTTCCCCGGGGATTTGCCCAGCGGGTCCCCACGCTCTGCTGGTGCCCAGCCCGCCCCGTCCCCCGGAGCAGACTGCCGCAAACCGGCCCCAGTCCCGGGCAGAGGGAGCAGGAAGGTGGTGGAGGGAGGAGGACCGGAGATAAGGCATTAGCTTTTGCCTTTCTTCCCCTCGCCTTGAACACGACAGCCCTGCTAAGTGCTGAACACTCCTCGCTAATGGATAATGACCTGCGGTGTGCAGCTGCCTCCTACTCCTCAGATAAAGGCAGCTTTTACTATTAATTGCATTTGTAACATGAGCGCAGTAGGTTCCCAACTAAAACAACCCAGAAACGGCAGCATCCACGTTGCGGCGGGCACAGCCGCCCTCCCGGAGCACCCGGACCCTTCTGCAGAGCGCAGACGGGGTCCCCGGCCTCTCGCTGTCCCTTGGGGGGACAACCGGGGGGGAGGAGGTGGCCCAGCTGCCCGACAACCTTTCTGCCTCTTTGCAAAGGACCACGTGGAAAGGTGGAGGGAAATGGTTAAAGCAGATCGTGACCACTCGTGGCTTCCCACGGGCCCCGTGGGTGTGAAGCTAAGCAATTCACGCCTTGCGAATTTGGGGGCTGCGAACAGTTCTTCTCCCTGAGGCGGATCTTGGGTGAAATTCTACCTGAACGAGATAAAAAAACGTCTTTTTTATTTATTTTTCTTCTCAAGCGAAGACATGTTTGTTGTCCGCCCTCCTTCCACCTCTTCTGCGGAGCCGGAGGGCGGGAGGGACGGAGGGGGGGAACGATGCTCCGCAGCCGTGCCCGGAGCCGCAGCTGCCGCGAAGCTGAGCGGGGGCTTTGCCCGGCGAGGGGGAGCGGAGCCCGCGGTGCCGCCCGGCTCCGGGCATCGGGGCTGAGCTGAGCCGTGTGCGGGGCCAGAGGCGGTTTGGGAACCGTGCGGGCACGAAAGCAAAGCCCCCAGGCAGCCCCTCGCAGCTGCAGTGGGGCTGCGGGAGGCTTTGGGATACCTCGGCAGAAAGAAAAGTCGTCTCCGGTCTTGGGCTGCTTAAAAAATGCCTCTGTGTGTTTATAACTCCCCAGCAGGAGCTTAGCTAGAGACACACGGCAGTAGTTACACAAGATTTGGGGGACAAGCCACTCATATTCGGGTTACAGTTATAAATAGCACCATGAAAAATAGTAATTTGTTTCTTAGGGAGACTTCTACTCCGTGCTAAACGTCAGAAGTCACGCTATAATCAGGTAAAAGGATTTCTTCCTTGCCTCCTTGCTTGCTGTGTCCCTAAGCCAAGCGCCGCGGGACCGCGGTGCCGCTGCCCGGCCCGCTCCCGGCCGCGGGCGCGCAGAGGCGGGCGGGCGCCGCCGAGCCGTCGGCGGGGGATGCGGGGCCGGGACCGGAGCCGTCCCTGCGGCCCTGTGCCGCCCCCTCCGCGGCCCCCACTTTCTCAGCCTTTTTTTTTTTTTTTTTACCTTTTTCTCCCCCCCCCCCTTTTTTTCTTCTTTTTTTTTTTTTTTTTTCCTTTTTAAAATTTCCCTTCCCTCAGTCTATCAGGCAAATATTTAAGGACACACTTGAAGCTAAAACTGACCTTAGAAATACCTACTTAGGCCCTTTCCTTTGTCAGTGACTCTCTCTTCAACCACTGCCACTCGGTGCCTCCTGAGGGGGAAGGGGCTGGCAGATCGTCCCTAAGGGGGACCTCGGATGCTTTCACAGGATGAGCGCAGCTCACGCACCTGCTGAGCGGGGCGGAGGCGAGCGGGCATTGGCGGAGCCGTGTCGCTTTGCCCCGAAGGGAAATCGATAACCTCTTGAATGTCATTCCCGGCCACTGGCACCAGCCGGTTAACGATTCAGCCGGGCACCCTCTTCAGCGCCGGATGACTTACCCAGGATGATAAATATACAGTTACAGATTTTTCAGTCGACCCGACTTTTAGCGATGGAAATAACGCTCCTGGCTCCTTACTGTTTAGCTCCCCTCCCTCCGGCCAGGTGTAAGCGTGGCTTTCGGGCTCACTCGAGCCCCACGGCCTGTCTTGGAGGGAGAATCCTCCTTTCCTTGCCTTTTCCCGGGTGGGGCCGGTGTAGCCGGACACTCCCTCGGGACAGGACGTCGCTAGTGGCCCGGGCTGGGACAGAGCTTGTCCCGGTGCCCCTGGGCGGGTTGGCGGGGACGGACGGGCCGCACCACTCCAGATCCATCAGGCCAGAGCAGACCCGGACGGCACCGCGCTGGGGCCGGGCCGGCCGGTGCGGGCGGGCGGGCGGGAAGCGTGCGGAGCCGCGGGCCGGGGGCCGGGGCCCGGAGGGAGCCGCCCTCAGTCGGGGCAGGCGGTGCCACTCACGCCGGCGGGGGGCTCGCAGCTCGCTGCAGCCCCGCTCCCCGGTCTCTCAAAGCCCCTTTCAGCCGCTCTGCGGGCTCCTCACCGGAGGAGGCTGGAGCTACATAAAAGCGCATTATGAAAATTATAATATCGGGCCCAGAGCATGTCCGCGGAGGCAGCTCGGCAGCTTTCAGGCATTGAGCCCCTGTTCAGCTGGGCTGAGCTGTAAAATATCCATTTGAATTCGGTGCCTGAATGGAGCAGCAGCAAGAACAACAAGGACCGGGGCAACAGAGCTCCCTTTATCCCCCCTGCAACTTCCCCCTGCTTGGCCATTCCTTGCCTGTTGCACCTTTCTCGCTTATGGGCAAATTCAAGGGCTTTTCTTCTTCTCCTTTCTTCTTTCTTTTCTCCGAGCGGGAAGCGGGGAAGGACTGGCAGGGGGACGTGTGCGGGAAAGGCCCCGTGCCCTTCCCTGCCTCCCTCCCCGCAGGATGCTCGCCGGAGCCGGTGGCTCGTCTGGTTGCAGTGCCGGAGGGGAGAGAGGGGGGAGTAGTACCAGGCACGCCCTGCCAGGCAGAGCCGAGCTCCCCCCGGCACTCGGCTCCACACGGGGGAAAGAAGCGTCTTTCTCCCTCCTGGAGAGCGGCCCGCTCTGCCTGCTTTAGCCTAGCACGGCCCCAAACCCCGCGACGGTGCCACCGCCGAGACTCGATGCGAAGAGCCGCTTTTGGCCCCACAAACCCCACGGAGCCGGGGATGGGGAGCGACGGGGGGAGGGGGGCCCAGCTTTGGCAGATATGATCTATGGAGGCAGATGAGCCGACCTGCTATTCAAAATATTACCCATTGTGTTGGTAATGGCCCGTTTATGACTGGAATAACCCCTTTAATATTAATAGAGCCTTTTAAGGCCGCGGTTTCCTGGGCGCTGGGCAGGCGGGCGAGCAGCGCAGGTGTTGGGGCAACCTGTGCAGGCGGTGGCCCGGCCGCGGCTCCCGGCGCAGGCAGCGAGCAGGTGCTGGCGGGCCGCGCACCCTCTGCGCCCGGGCGAACAAAGGCTCGGCTCGCCCGGGGTCTGCGAGCATGAAGAATTGTTTAATTTCAGGGGAAAGTGAAAGGCTCTGCTTCTGCCGGGACGTGACATTTCCTGTGGTGAAGCCTGCATTGGCTGCTAATAGAGATCTAATTGATGGGTGAAGTCCCATTTCCGCGCTTTCTCCTTTATTGCTCCATCCAGTCTGTTGCAAAATATAACCTTAATCTGATTTAGCAATTCCTCCAGGATTCGGTGCAAGCTTACAGCACAGGAAAAATCGTTATTAAAAAAGTTAAAATACAGACTTGGATTCAGTGCGTTGCCTTTTTTTTGTTTGGATTTTTTTGTTTGTTTCTTTCTTTTCTTCTTCTTTTTTTTTTTTTTAGACCCAACCCTACCCAGGCTCCTGGCATTTAACACGTTCCCTTTCGGTAATCACTCCGGGTTTTATGACTATTAATATCAGAAGGGACCGGCGATAACGCAGCCGCCCCTCTTTGTTTTAAACGCAAATGTCAGCATTTTGGAGCGAGCTCCGGAGCGCGGCGCCGGGCGGGGACTGAAGCGCAGCCCCGACGGAGCGGCGCAGCCCCGGCCAGCAGCGCACCGCCACCCGGGGACGGGGGCAAGGCACCAACAGCTTGCCGATTGACGTCGTCAGAATAAAAATATAAGGACAAATAACAAGCACCGTTTTGCTGGAGTTGATTTATCTTTCTTTCCCAGGGGATAAAATAACGCGTTTATTTCGAAAAGGCAGGCGCGGGACCCAATGGCAACCGGCCCACTCGCCCCCCGCCTGCAGGGCTTGTGTGCGGGTCCGGCCTCCTCCCCTGCCTGCAGACGGACAGGGGGGCCGGGGACAGGCCGCGCCGCCCCGGCCTTTACGCCTCGGGGCTGTGGAACGGGTGCGGCGGGACTGCTGGGGGCCCCCGCGGGGCCGAGAGCCCGTGGGGGCCGAAAGCCCGGGCGGGGCGTGAAGGGGCTCCCCGGGCCGCGGTCGGGAGGGGACGCCCGGCCAGGCTGATGTGCGGAGGCAGCGGACAGGGCAGCGAAATTCCTTTTAATTGATTCTTTGCCTTTTTCTTCGTCTTTTTTTTTTTTTTCCCCCCCTTCCATCCGCGCTATCTGAGATAGCGAGAAGGAGTGTACAGGCATTCTGGACCTATACAAACTCTCCTCAGTCCCCCTTGATAGGTTTAATGAGGCGGAACGCGATGAAGGGGATTTGAACCGGTCTAAATGATTGATGAAGCCTGGGGCAAGGCTGAGCTTTTTCCGGATAAAGCCCCATACATCCCCTTATAATGGCTGGGTAGTGGCAGGGCTGGGCTCCTTCAAAAGCCGTGGCCCAAGCGCATTGAGAGAAAACAGGGAGGGAAGGTGCTCTGTTGTTACCTAATCAGCTTGTGCACTGAGCCACCAGCCGCCTGAAGCAGGAGAGCGCTGCCGGGGAAGCGAGGCGGGTGAAAGGGGGCATTGCTGACACACTCACACGCACACACGCGGGCACACACCCTCACACCCCCGCGGAGCCCCGCCGGCCCCGGCCCATGCAGCTGCCCGCCAGCGCAGCGTGGGGCCCGACCCGGCTCCCCCCACGGCACGGCACGGCACGGCACGGCACGGCACGGCTGGCAGCTCTCACTCACCCGCTGATTGATGGTGATGGGCCCATGAGCGAGGGGACACGGGTCTGCCCTGAAAAGCAGAGCCCTCCTCCCGCCGCGCCCCAGGCCCGGGCTTTGGCGATGGAGAAGGTGCCCATCGTGACGCGATCCCTCTCTGTTGTGACCGCACACCTGTAACACCTGCAACACACGCGCACATGCACACACACGCGCACTCAAACACATACAGGGACATAGGCATACGTGTGGCAGGAGAAAAGTGAGCCAACACCTGTGGATGTTGCAATAGTAATAAAAAGCAGATTTAAATAGAGGGTGTTAAGAAGTCTTTTATCTTCAACGTCCCAAATGTTTTGATGGAAGAGGGTCTAAAAATTTGATGTCCTATTCTATGGGGCTGTGAGGTCCCCAAGGCTCCTCAGCTGAGCCGGCCACTCTTTCTTCAGCTGGGAGAGACAGAAGCCAAGCCCAGCCCCTGGGGAAGGCGGACGTTGCGGCAGCATCCGTTGTGACCCCAGTAGGATGGTTTTGCTGGCGGAAAGCTGTTCTGGCAGGCAGGGCACAAAACTGAGTCCCTGATCCTGACTTGCAAGGAGTGACAAATGTCTGACTATGGTGGCATGGTTAGATTTGTGTAAACCTTCCTCAGGTTGGGCCCTTTTTTTTTCCCCAGGACTAAAATGACTTCTTTGAGGTAAACTAAAACTAGCACCACATAATGACTAGATGGAAAAGCTCTTATTTTATAAAGACCGGTTTGCAAACATACCCTATTGAGCATAATGCTCCACAATGAAGAGACTTATTCAAGTCCCACATAAGTAAGCAAAACACTGATTAAAAGGTGCAAGATGGTGCCTCGAGTATATCTATATGGGAACAGACATTCCATGTGCCCAAGTATTGTGTAAAATCAATAGTAGGAAAGAGTTCTATGTAAAAATGTATCCTCTTAAGGAGTGATCTTGTCTGCGTCTTTCCCCTTAACAACGAGATATAGTCTGAGTGCAAGGATAAGAATATTTTGAGACCCTGCTGTTAGGGTTCCTGGTATGGATAATAAAATCCTCTACAATATCTTGTATTTTTCAGTATAGCAAAGTGCTAGAAACAATCTTTTTCCCTTTTATACTATTTGAAAGTGCATCATGAAAAGAGGCTGTTTGAATTATTTTTACAGTGATAGAATTCAATAAAGTAATGAGAACAGATTGTAGGTGAAAAAGGATGACTATTCATTTTTTCACTTCATCTCTTACTGCTTTGGCTTTGATCATTCACCTTTGGGACCAACACCTCGATCCCGAATCAGATAAAACTCTCACGGTAGTCAGCAAAGCTAAAATCTTGTTCACCTTATGAAATCCCACTGACTTCCAAGGAACTAGTTACACCCACAGAGTGAGCGGATTTAAGAGAGACCAAAGTAGCAACCCTTACAGATGTGAACTGCATCCTCCTCATCGTCTGCCTTGGGGTGGGAGTACTCACACCAGTGGTTAGCAGCAAAGGAAAAAAAGCCCCACTCGAATAGAATAACTCCACTAACTTTATATCATGCAACATTTCCTGAATGCCGGGAAGTTAAGAAAGAATAATAGAACAACTTTATTAAGAAATGCGTATGAAGGGTGAGTCATGATTATTGTTGTCTTGCAAAAGAAAAGCAACAGTGCTTTGGAAAAAAAAAAAAGGACAAAAGAAATCAGTGTGCTAAATGAAATTATTAGTACAGTGTAATTTGTCTCTGAAAAGCAAACAAAGACATTTGGGACAATGGAAAGAGAAACTGCTGGTTGTCTCTTCCTAGACAAGAACTCTATTACATCTATCAATCTCCTTTTATATCTGAATTATCTTGATTTTATTATTAACAATAACATTACAGCATTTTCTACCCTACTCTACATCCAAGGATCTCAAGGCATTTTACAAGTATTAATGAATGAGCAGGGCATGAAAAAAACCACTGTTATTTTGTATTTAGTTACTGGCTTCTTCCTAGAGATCTTAATGCACACAGAGTTTCACTGTTTGGCAACAAAGTCAGGGCGAATATTATTTATCTACTTTTATATAGAAAAAAGAGGTGCCATGAGATAACAACCACTGTGTACTTTGACTTGGAAACTGGGGCTCTCTAAGTATTAAACAAAGATCAGAATCCAAGTCTGATGATTTCTAGTCTGATTTCTTATCAGCAAATCCCCGTCTCCCCTCTATCAATGCTAATACTAAACTATCTCCTTCCTCCTGGCCAGGAAGACCAGCATTTGCTGGCCCCATGCAGAAGGAGTGCCCAAATGTCCCACCCTGCCCTGTAACACCTCTCCTTTCCTGGGGTGTCCACAGAAAATACTGCACAACACTAACACTAGGGAATGGGTCTGCCAGGCGAGATTATGAGTAATGTGGTTACTCTCCCGACAATTTTAACTCCCAGTCCTGCCTGGAAGCCATGATTCATCGCCTACGTGTGCTGTCTTTGTCCTGAGTGCTTTCTTTCCTCTCCCAAAATGCGAGGTAGACCAGAAGAGGTTAAGAGAGCCCAGAAAGTTAGGGGCAGTAACCAGCCAGGGGGGGTTCTGCAGGTACAACGTCTGTGGGAGCAGAGTGGTCAGAGGCACTGGAAGCCACAACAGCCTGGAGCCTGCCAGCTTCTGTTTCTTTTTGAGGCGGAAAATCTAAACTGAAGAGTCCAGCTTCTTCCCGATACAGTATTTTGGTGAGAACTGTTCATAAGTTTCCTCCTTCCACAGGGATTTGAGGCAAACAGAGGAACAGTAGGCTCATGTGATCTTTTCATTCAAAAGATGTTTTCTTCCTCATTAGTAATAACAAAACTCCACAGTGATATGAGGTCTTTTTCAGCTTATGTCAACAGAGACTCCTTTATACGACAGAGCTATCTCTGTGTGTGTGTGTAGCCAGAATATTCCTCTGATGAAGTGCAGGGTCAAGTGACAAACTGCATTTAGCCTGTTTAACCACTACCACTCATCTATAAACTGGTGTTAGTTTAGAAAAGTCGGACAAAAGCTTCTAGTTTCCTCCAAACATAGAATTTCCTCCATCAGAATCCAACAGGCCCGGTGCCCACATGGATAAATCCTATGAGAGACATGTTTAATAACCAGCATTTTAGGAGTTGAGGTAGAAACGGCTTCCCCCGAGAAAGTCAGCCGTGTGCCTAGCTATTGCTATATCAGGTCAAACAGACCATTCGCTTTTTTGTTAGCAGAGGCTTATGCCAAAGAGCTTTCCAGAATGTGACCATCTCTCTCGTCTAGCTTGCAGCTAGATGTCTTTTTCTCAATTATGTATTTGAAAGGTCTTGCTTGTGTAGATTCTCTGTTTCACATGGGCTGAACTCAAAATGATTTTTTTTCTTTAGTAGGAAAAATCCAACTCTTACCCATTTTGTGAGATTGCAAGGAGCACATCACCCACTATCTCACTGTCGTTTTGTTTCAGACTGTCCTCTGGGTTCCCATGTTAGGGGACACGCTTGGGCAAATGCATGCGCACACACTGACATGTAACCCAGAGTGGGATGGCATAAGCCTTATTTACTCAGGAAGTCAGACAAAAAATCCCTTAGAAGTTTCCTGAATATTTCTTCTGGTAAATAGGTGGAACATTTACATAAATGCTTAAGTTTTTTGGGTTTTGCTTTTTAACAGGGAAATACTGGCCTTGCTGTTTACAGGTGAAGTGTTCACCAAAAGCTAAAGAATATAAAGTCTTTACACCTCTTACAGATATTCGAAACAAAGTAGACAGGAACTTCTGCCAACGTCTTCCAGGCTGGACACTTAAAGTTAGCTATCTATAGCATACGTGTGTCTATTGCACACGTGTGCATCTAAATACAGAATGGCTTGTATTCAGAGATGCCGAGCTGTCACTGTTAGGGGTCTTATTACGGTCTTATTTTCTCTGTGGAGGGAATGCTGAATATTTGATTAGAATTCCCACTTTTACTCAGAATATTTTCTTTGTGAACAGAGCCTCTTTTCTCAACTGGCGCTGCCGTACACAGGCGCTCGAAAGCGCCTCAGCCCTTTAGATTGCTTCAACAACAGAAGCACAGGCAGCGAAACGAGCAACAAAGATTAGCGGCGCTGCGTCCCCGTTGGCTTTTTGCAGAGGCTCCTCCTGCCAGCGGTCAGTTATTATGAGAGAAGAACAAAGTGCCGAAGCTGCCTGCAGCTCCATTCAGCCGCGCGGTTGCCCGGGCAGGCGGGCAGGCAGGCCAGCGGCCAGAAGCCAGCAGGCAAAATTTAACAGCCACGCTTCAAAATGCTGGTAACAGCTATCAATGGATCCATAACTCTCGGCTCTCCAGATATGGGGTCATCTTTCAATACTACCCCACTGTCATATACAACATTTGTCTTGTCCCGCATTCAACTAATTGTGTCAATCTATGGGGGGACTCTATAATACACATATACAATAGCACAATGAAAGCAATAATCTCCTACCCAGTCTCTTTATTTATTTAAGTGCTATTACAAAGTTTCCTGCAGCAAAGAGAAGCTGGGAGGCTACAACCTATTCCAGCCATGCAACAGCTATCCAGATGAAAGAAAGAATGTGGTGACTTAAGTAAGTTACATGTTTCTGTGACTTTTTTTTTTCCCATCCTGACAACCCTACCGAGTGGTATGGAGGGGGTGGGGAAGTGACTTCACTAGTATTTCAAAATGTGTAGCACAAAAAGAAGCAGAAATCCTAATAAACAAAATTCCTTATTCCTAGGTAATTATTTTTCCTTCTGACATTTTTTTAAGGGAATATTCACAATTCATATTTATTATGAGTAAAATGCAAATACAAGACATATAAAATAGCTTGAAGCTTTCTCAGTTTAATGATTTTGTGGCTCTAATTTTTGAATTCCTAATATCATTATGCATCTTTAGCATAAATAACTTCCATAGTAGCAAAATGACTCCTTCTTAGTTCAAAATTCTTTTCAGAGGATTACAATAAAGTACTAGATATTGCTGTTCTCAGCATTATTGCATTAATTGCACAAATGACCGCATTTGTCTAATGTTCATAAGCCTCATAATCAATCAGGGTTCATTTTTGCTCTGCTATCATCCCAACACACCGCCAATTCCCCTTTACAAGTACTTACACCTTTTGGGCCCAGCCATAAATAGATGTTTCAAGGGCCTCGTGCAATGAATGCATTTCCTCCACTGCCTGAACCGACCAGGAACTTTTGGGGCTGTTTGCTGGAACCAAGGTGCCCCCCCCCCAGTCTCTGCAAGTTTCTGCAGGTCACTGAAAGCTATCCACTGACTATAAAATTATCGCAAATTCCACCATGCCTTATTCTCGTGTGTTTATTACAGCGTCTGGTGGTTCTGCTAGCAAGGATGGAGACCTTTCTGCTTGGGCTTTATCCCAAGGCAGACAGAGGTAACTACCCTAAGATCACTGAACAGTCTGTATTTTACATTCTGTCCCAAATACTGTCCACCCTACGAACGGTCCAGCCATATCTGACTTCTACTGAGAGACTGAATACAGACTGAAAAGCCAGATGGGGAAAAGTCGTCTCATACAGGCAGATGACCAGATTAAGCAGCAAGGCAAAGGTATGTAGCAGGAAGTTCAATACATCACAAAACACAGCAAATATTCCAGGATGGAAAGTTTTCTGATCCATACCAGCACACATTTGACTAATGCCATGAAAGATAACCTTGAGGAGTTCTTAAAAAAATCCCGTGACTAGAAAAAAATCCTTCCAGCCTGATAAAAAGGGAAGTTCCTCTAATTATTTTCTGGAGAAGTAATGAATAAAAAATAAAGACTGGAATGGGTAAAAATAACAAATGCACATCTTCAATAATGCATCACCACAACGACTGGCAATATTGAGGGGAAGAAGAATGAACATGTTAACACGTGCCCTTCTCCATGTCCTACAGATGGTAAAAACCAAGAAGCGATTGCTCCACCAAAGCCGTTTGCGGTCGACCCTAGCAGCCAGGCAGTGCCCCATACCTCTCCCAAAGGCTGTAGCTGCATGGACCTGGAGTGGAAGGACCTACAGACAATTGTGCCCGTGCTGGAGCACCTTCATGCCCCATGAGCACTGGGCAGGCTTGTGACAAAACCAAAGGAGGGACCCTCAGAGGAGGATATTGGCCGGCTCAGCAGCCGGGCTCCGAGCGAGCGCGTGTGGGCGTGTATTTGTTAAACTGAGCTCTGCTCGCTTTGCTGCAGTGTTGTGAAAGAGTTTGCAAACCTAATTCTATTTCAAGAAAATAAAAATACCAGAGTCCTAAATGCACTTGTCTGTAGAGATTTGACTATGGGAGATCTAATCGCACTGCGAGTCTTTCCTCAGTGCTTAATAACCTGACGGAATAATGAAAGAGAACTTATGTGAACATCACGAACGAGCCAGTCCTGCCCTCTGTTCTCCTCCAGCTCGTAGTCTGTAAAGGTTGCAACAAAGCTTTCTGTGAGAGGTTCATAGGACACAAATAATGACGCTACAGTGTCGTAATAGATCAGAAATAGGTTAAAGGATATCTATATAAAGAGATACAAAAGGCAGTTAAAAACTTCAATATGGTCAAACTTTTATATGGAGACCCGAGAGTATTTGCAATTTGTTTCTTAAAACAAAGACAAAACTCCTCATGTTTTAAATTAAATCCTCCAAACCCTCTTCATCTTTGGGCAGATCTTCTCAGAAAGGCCAATGCCAGGATTTTTAGATTTTTAAAATTGATCATGATCAAAGAAGAAGAATGGTCCCAATGGAACGCTGGCCTGGTTCCCTGTAGCAACTCCTGTCCTCAGGAGGGTTCGCCTCTGAGTCTGATCTCCTTGACGAGATAAACTAAAGGGGCAATTTCACACAAGATTTACCACTTGTAAAATCTTTCTTCCAGTGAATATTTCTAATGTTAACCAACCACAAAGTTGTGATATCAGTAGCCTAGTAACACGATTAAGCAACTAGAAAGTGTAAGTATTGAGTACATCATTTAGCTCATAGTCCTAATTGAGGCAAAATTTAGAATCATAGAATCATTTAGGCTGGAAAAGACCTATAAGATCCTTGAGTCCAGCTGAGAGCAGAGGATTGACATCTTCAGGATGTGTCCCATCGTTGCCCCTTCCATTTTCTTGCATGCCAGTGCTTGCTCCCATTCTCGGCACACGGGAGAGGTGGGAGGTGTGCTAGATGCGAGCGCGGCAGTGATGGAGACAGCATGTTTGTTACAGAATGTAATTTAAAGTACATAACAACTGGAGATGTCTCACATGGGGCCAGACCATACACGAATTACGTATGCACAGACAGAAGTTCTAATTGTGATAGCTACAAAGGCAGACTCTGAGTCACTGGGAAGTGAGCTGATTTCTGTAGCTGGCTGCTCAGAAAGTAAAAGCACCTCCTAAAAGACCATCTTCAGGAAACAACCTTTATCTGTATATCTATATATAGATAAATAGATATATAGATATAGATATATGTAGCAACTCTCCACATAAATGTAGTTGTTTGAAATACACAGGATTTTCAGCAATGCTGTAATATTTGTATATCTACACAGTCACTATCTATTCCATATACACAAACATCCGCCTACCCAGAAAATAATTGTGGATAATTCAATGTTCAGATTCGATAATGGATGCTCAAATAAATATGAGAATTCCAAGCAAATTTGTGCAAATGAAAAAAGATTTCCTCTGACATAATGGCATGGTGCAAGGCTGTCTGTAATGAGCTGTAATTTGTCTGGAAGAGCATTTTAAAGGGGTTGATCCATCCACTGGAAGACCAGCAACTGCTCTGAGACTAGAAGCAATGAGCCAGCCTGCCTCGTCTCAGAGGAAATTACACCACAAGCAGGCCAAATTTCTGACAACTTCCATAAATTATTTCAGATTTTCATATTTCAAATTTCATCTGCATTCATCATGTGAGTTTGACTGGGGAAAAATGTCTAGGAGGAGCTCTGCTAGCATTCAGTGCAGCAGTCCCAGGAGCCTGCCCTGGGACTAGATAATTGAATTTAGTTTTGATTAGATTATTCTTGCTGCAGTCTACTGCCAATCTGAAGTATTGTGCCTTCTCTTCTACTTAACCTTCCTGCCCCATGCCTGCTCCAGCCTGCATGCAGCTCTCTGTATTGCAGAATATATTTGAACAATCAAACTTAGGAGTTATTATTTTGCTTTCCATTGTCCATCCTTATAAAAGCACACATCTTTCACTGGGTTCCCTCTTCCCTGAAATCAGATTACTTCTTTTTTTTAAGTTTGTAATATTGTTTACCATTTTCAGTGGAAAGTGCCCTGTAATTTAGGTGGAAAATCTAAAATCATTACTACATCTCTGGATGATGCAACATACCATAAATAAGGATCATTTCTAAAACAGCTATAATCATCACTGGGCAATACACACGAGAATAAGAACAGGTAAATAATGAATTCATCCATCTATTTAACTAAAAATCTATTGTTAGCCAAAGTTATTAATCAAATCTTTAGCTGGTGGTCAATAGAAAAACAAACAAAACACCCGCCCTGAACTAGCTCCACGGTCTTTCTCTGAAAGTAATCCATTAGAAATGCAGAATATGAACTTTTAGCAAAAAAATTCAACCCCATAAACGAAACGCATTTATGGAAGAAGTGTGGCACAACAACAACAACAAAACCCCTTCATGTGAAATGCACCTAAATGGATGTAACATTATTACTAGCAGTAACAATATGCGATAAATACTTCTTAATGTATAGGCATTATTTTTCCCCATTTACAGAATATGACTGAATTTATACATGTTTCAGGAGCAAAATATGTGTAAGTCTCCAAGTTGTAGTCTGGATTATTAGAAACACAGATAAGGTAAACAAAGCTAATGCTGTTCTTTAAGTAATATCTATCACTTCCCTGTTATTGAGTTATTTCTTTTAACAATATAGGGGTTTTTGATGCTATGTGTCTGAACTGAAGACTTTAGATTCTTTATTGTTCTCCATTTTGATGAAAAAAATTGAATTGGGGGCTGTTATATTGAGTTTTGTTCCGTAAATATACTGAAATCATATTTTTGTTAGAAACTATCAATAAATCCAGTATAAGAAAAGTAATAAGATACAAATATGAGCAGGACCTTTGCAAAGGAAATATTACAAAGAGAGTGTGCCCATAAAATATATTAGGGATGTGCTTTCTCCCTTGTGTTTGAAGAAAATACGGAAGGAATTACAGGGAACTGCGTTATTTTTAATACAGATACAACACATGGAATCGGATGACTGTAACTGCTAGGGGATAATGTTCAAGAAAATGATCAAACATGAGCTGCTAACATATAGGTTGTCTTAAAAGGTCATTATTTGTCAGCCTGAAGATTTCTTTCTCATTAACACAATTTACCAACACAAGGCATCTCGCTCCAAAAAATGGCTATATGTGCACACATACAGATATACACACCCTCTACATATATATATATATGGAGTCATATGTATAAATATATATGTGCACACACAGGCAATTGTTTTGTGTGCATATGTACACATAAATGCACAGACGGGTCTGCATTTTTTGTGCGATTTCTGTTAATCGAAGAAAGGACTCACCACCACCAAGATCTGGGCAAAACAAACGCCGATGAGAGGGAGGGAAAAATTAAACACAGCAAACGAAGCGGGGAATGTCCCACAAGGCGCAGTTAAAGGCAGAAAGAAAATAGCCGTGTACTTGCTGCCCCTGCGTCCCGCCCCACAGACCTAGTATGTTGCGTTTTCATAGTAGCAGCCCTGCTGGAAATAAGGATTTGGGTGTGCAAGAAAGGGCCTACAGACTCTGGTGTACAGCTGCAAGGGGCATGAGAAACCCAGAAAGGCTCCCCAAAATGTATGCGTTTCTTGCCATTTACGGAACAATCTCCAGGGTGGCACAGGGGAGGAATTCTTCTGACATCATCTGGTTTTGTCTACTTTTTATTAAAAAACTATTTACATTCGGCAATGGGAGCTGTCTTAAAGACCTATTGTTTTCCCTTGTTTCAAGCAGCATCAATGGCTCATTCCTGCTCTTACTGAACTTAACAACCTCGGGCTCCGCATCGCATTGTACGGCCGGTTCGGGGCTGCGAAGAATGTGCGAGGCGGCTCTCGGAGACCTGCACCTGATGCGGAGACCACAGGAGGCAGCATCAGGACTCGCGTATTTCAGACACCCCGTGTCAGGCTCTCCGCCCAGCTTTCGGCGTGTTATTGTTATTTATGTTTTTCTTACACGCATCGTACACGTGAGCCTTACCACATGGACAGCGTTTCTTGCTTTGCAGCGGATGGAAAAGTCCCTGTTTTCCTTGATACAGGTATTCAGAAGCAATACTGTCTTCGTAGCCTTAAATACGTGACAAATAGTGTATTTATAGCATAAGTTGTGCTTGATTTGAAATACTGAGGGGAATATACGTTATTATTTAGAACCGCAACAAATTAAACCATTTCTATAATGCAAAAGAATGTTATAGTAAGCATATTTAACTAAGAAGAGTAGTCATGACTACGTTCAGTTAATTATAATATAATTTATAGGTATTAAAATTAACAGGCTGTTTATGGTTTTCAAGCTGTGGACGATATCGGTCACCATCAAGCGTTACAGGTTTGATCCATGCCCCGCTGTTGATAAGGGCCATCCCCGCCTCCCCTCTCTGCCGCCCCTCTCTTCCCTTCCCCCTCTGCCCTTTTCCCAGCGTCCACATTCAGGCCGGTCTCCGGCTGCTTTGCATTTTTTGCTTGATGAGAGAAATAGGACCATAAAGATCTTCTTTCTATTTTCCAAAGTAGAAGCACTGTTCTTGCCTCTTTTTTTCGGAAGAGCTCTAGCTTCTGGAGTGAAGTTTCCTTCAATTTCTTAACTAATGGTAAAAAAAAAAAAAGGAGAAAAGAAAAAAGGTATATAACAGCTTGTGGTCAAATTGCGGGTAGAGCTGATCACAACCTGGCTTTGACTTATTGGGCCACGAAGGACAGTGACCTAAGAAATTATTTAAAGCAATTTTCCAGTTCCCGGTACCGAGCGGTCTAAAAAAGGGAGATGGGCAGTGCCAGGGCAGGGCTTTCTGTGGGGCTCCCAAACATAAACCTACAAGAAAAAGCCAGGCACCCAGAAAGCATTGGCTCCTAGGAAAAAAAAAAGCAGTAGTCAGTAGAAGAGCTCGATATAGGTGGTTTTTAAGAGCTTTTTTTGGGAATTGGTTGTAACTATAACAGGCATTTTTACCGAAAGGAACCAAATCCATTCCAGCACAGACCTGCACCATAATACCTATTTCCAAAAAGTCTAGTTAGAAAAGTGCAACCAAAAGTACACTTTCCAAAGATACAAGGTAGCAGCTCATACAAGCTTTTTACTCCTGTTATTGCTGAAAGAAAGAAAATCTTTTCATCTGAAGGCCTTGTCCTTTATGATATGTGGTAAATAAGTGATTTAAGTAATGGGATTTTAAAAAAAAAAATCCTGTATTTAAATAAAACCAGGACTCCAAGAATAACACACATCATGCTTGGGTAACAGAGATGATTTTCTGTGATAAAGTCAGAGCTCTGGAAAGAAGAAACGTTGCCTGCAATTTCAAAAGTGTGGGTTATTTTTTTAAACCTAGGGAGAGATTTTTTTCAAAATATGGAGAAAAAGATGAGGGGTTCTATTTGGAGATCGTTTGCTGTGGAAGCACTGCTTTCCAAAAAGTATTACCAACCCTCCCACGTCAGGCCGTGCATTGCCAATCACTCGGCTGCTCCCTACGTAACAGACAACATTGCTTGAGGAGAGCAAAGGATTTCAGAGGAACGAGCCAGGGCCAAATGTTTCTTTTCCTCCAGGCTTAAATATGGAATAGATACGAAAAGGATAGAAACCAGCTCGTTCAGGGCAGCTCAGGTTTTCCTCGTGTTGGGCTGACTTCTCTTAAAAGTTAGAAAAGGCCCCAGAAGCAGCCGGTGCCCGAGGCACGGGGACCAGCGGGAGACCAGCTGATGCCTGGGATGCAGGTCCCCTCTCCCCCGGAGCCCGGGCCCTGCAGCGGGGCTGCGTCGTTAGGGCAGCCCTGGAACCGCTTTAGCTCTCCTGGTGCCAGCGCAGCTTGGAAACAGGGAGCCGCAAATGACTTCCTAAATTTCCTTCTCTTTCTCCTCCCAGCAGGTCTTGGCCCAACAATCAGCCCAGCTTTAACCATTTTGCAGCTAGTAAGTCATCCCAATTCGTAAATGACTTTGGGTTTAGCATTACAGTGCTTCATTGAGCTGTGCAGCTGATTCCTCTCTTTCTGAAGATAAAAGAGTCTCAAATCACACTGAAATCAAAGTAACATCAAAATTCGTGCCTGCCCCTCAGAAGCATTTCAGTTGCACGTGATTTTGAAACAATGAAACTTGGACTGAACCCAGCTTTTGCACATTTCTAGAACCAAACTCAAGGTAAAATCTTACGGAAAGTTTTAAATTGTTCAGTTGCTTTTTTTTTTTTTTTTTAAGTGTAGACTTTTTAAAAATATGTAGACTTCTGGGTTTTCTCAGTGGCTGGAAGCAAAACAGACCTAACATCATGGGAAGGCTCATGTCTTAGGATCTGTTACCTTACTGGAAACTGAGATAAGGACATCTCACCAAAAAAAAAAAAAAAAAAAAAAAAAATCTTTACTAACTAGATTTCCAGTTAAATTTTGCACACTGAAGAGCATCTCATTTTCCAGACATAAATCCAGACTTTGCAGTCCTGGATCTCCGTTCCTCTCCATAATGTCAGCATGTGCTTCCGGATGAGCAGGTTTAACACAGCTCTAAGGTAGTGGCCTTCCCCCTTCATCTTCTCAGCATAAACACTGAAATAGTAGCGAGGCAGCCGTGTCCCCTGCCCAGCACAGAATATGAACTCTTCCAGCACTCAGGATCCTAAAGTGCCGCTCAGTGCCTTACCCCCCAGCCATACGGCGTACCCCCAGCACTGAGGGTGCCAATCAAACCCGGCAGGGGCTGCATGAGCTGTCACCCCACCGGCCACCTCTGTGCTCTGCACATTTACCAAGATGGGGCATTAGCAGGAAATTTAAAATAATTTCTGTGCTAATCCGTTTTGGTTTAATTGTCATGTGTTAACGAAACATAGTAAGCCTGCTGAAGAAAAAAAGTGATTACAGAGGCTTCAAAGCATTTCCCCAGGCCAGTGGCTGACAGCGAAGGCAATATGTGTACAGCTGACAGCTGTAGACTGGATCCAGGAGCAGGGGTGCAGGCTCCAGTTATGTCCCAACAGCACGCAAAGCCAGTTCAGTCTAGGCATAGTCAGGAGAGATGCATTCTTCCAACGGCCAAAAGAACTTACTTTAATGTTAAGTTATATCACTGTATGCGGGTATTTTACTTCAGACTTCGGGCATCCATTTTTTTAAATGCTTGCCTAAGAAAATATCCACAAAGGCTCCAAAGCGTCATTCCGGGGGAACCCTGTATAACCTGGAGGACTGATAAAATTAAACATTTGCTACTGGCTGAATTTGCAATGCTTCTGCAAAAACACAGATGAACTGTTCTGGGCAGTGCTAAGTATATTGCATAGTTTGGGTACACGATTGCCGTGCAGCAGGGAAACGATCCTGCTGGTGGGTGGAGGCTGAGGGAGTCTGGCAGAGGCAGCATCGCCCCATGCATTTCACCCGTAAGCAGCCATTCAAGGCTGGTGGGCCAGCGCCAGCCAGCCAAACACCTGGCACAGCAGTGAAGTGGCTGTGGCTTTGAATGTTGTGTATGCTTGTAGCACTAGGCTGCCTGTTCAGTGAATGGCACTGAGTGTGGTGCATAAGGGATCTCAGGCTTCCTAGTGCAAGGGACTCCCTCTCTGTACAGCCACCTTTCATTCTCTCCCGCTACCGCTAAGCTTGCAGGAAAACACCTTGTTGTGCAAAAGAAAGTACAAAGCGAACCAGTGGAGTTGACAGCAGACTGCTTTTCCTCAGGAGAAAGAGCCACATGTGCCATGATCAGTGTTTCGGATGGTTCTTTACTGCCTAGGAGGAAATTCTGCTGAAGGATTTAACAAAGCATATGATGAAGGCAACCTCTCTTCAGTGAAATCCTTAAGAACACCTTTAGCTTTCAGTGCATGTTTAAGTGCCAGTAGCTGACGTGTACCGCTGACAGCCACAGCACTGCCTGTTCAGGTGGGCATCCTCTGGTTTCTCTGCCTCTCTACCCAGGCTGGCCTGCCACACATCTGGGGGCTACGGCCACATCTCACAACATGCTTGACGGCTGTTAGGCAATTAAATTTGATCTCCGATGCGGGACACAGATGTTTGCCCTATCATCAGGCCACAAAGTCTGAAAAAACGTTGGACTCATTTGATGTAGATAATAAAGGCAATAATGCCACATAATCTGGGCAATTCTTTTTTTTTTCTTTTTTTTTTTTCTTTTTGCTTGCACACAGTAGCAGAACCAGGACTGACTCAAGTCTTCCCAGTAAGCACAAGCAAAATTCAATTTTTCAGTCACAGCAGAGAAGCTCCTTGGCACCAGCCTTCTTGGATGACTCAGAGCACCAAGGCTGAGAGTATTCCCATGGCCCCACTCAATGCACATCCACCCCTGCTCTCCGCCTGGCTTTGCTGCTCCCAGCCCTGAGCATCAGCACCCAGCCAGAGCTGGTGGCAGGGGCACTGCAGTGCGTGAGGGACAAGAAGCATGGCCATCTCCCAGCCCCATCTCTCACGTCCTCACCTGGCTGAGGGTCCTGCTTTGTGCAGGACTCCCCTCTGCCCAGAAGCACGGGCTGCCCTACACTTGCACGTGGATGGTGTGGACCAGCCACAGCCACGGCTCCAGGCTCCTGACTGGGGGCTTGGGCTTTGCACCCAAACCTCCGCCCTGAGCGAGCGCTTACTTCACTTATGCCTGGATCATCTCATCCTAAATTCACTTGGCCTCTCTTACTTGGAAGACTTGCAGGCTTACTAGCAGATGCTTCTGACGCTGCAGGTCTCTCATAACTCCCTGGTTTATATACCTACATGATGACATTTCTCATCCGTAATCGCCCAGCTAAAATTAAAAGCAAGCCCAGAGCGCTAGCTCAGGGCCCTCTTCTAGCACTCTGATGCCCCAGAGGTAGTTGTCTGATCCTTAGGACAGTGAAGTACATGCCACTTTTTTGGGCTTGTGGCTCTGCCTGCTGTTGGGGAAGGGAGAGGTAACCCCTTACCTCCAGACAGGAGCTGGGGGAAGGTCCCTTGTGCAGATGGCACCAGGCGGGCGGGAAAGGCGCGCTTCAGTGAGAGACAGTAATTACTCAGGCTGGGCTGCACCATTTCCTGCAAGAACCTATTTCTTCCAGCAGAGACCGTTCGTTAGGTTTTGTTCCCAAGCAGTTTAGCTAAATGAGGGTTATTTTAAGCCTGCAACAGTGTTTCCAGATTTGATTCAGTGAAATTTATTATAAAATATGAAAGGTTAAATGGCTGCTTATGTTTCCTCTCCTGAGATGAAAATGCTGCACACACAAGTGAATTCACCGCATTCATTCTTCCTCCCTGTGTGTTTTCCGAGGACACAAGAAACACCTACTGAATGTCGCCAGACGTTGATGTCTGCAGAAGGGCCAACAGAGATACTGCACTTGTTTTCTTTCCTGTTCCTCCCCCTGCCTTGCCTTGCCTTGCCTTGCCTTGCCTTGCCTTGCCTTGCCTTGCCTTGCCTTCCTTTCCCTTCCCTTCCCTCCTACGTGTGCAATCAGTCACGGGCTGAGCTAAAGGGGATGGGTGGGTGGCCCCGCTCTGCTGCACAGGTGCTCCCGTGGGTGCTCCCCCGGGCATTTCTGGTGTACCGCGGGGAGGGGATCGGAGGAACGGAGGACTTACAGTCTCCTTAGCTCCCTTCTTGCCTCCCCAGGAAATCTTTGTTTCTTACCAGCTGAATTTTTTCTTTCCAGTTTGGGAATGTAGGTCTCATTAATGAGATTAATGGGAGTTGACTGTATGTACAAAGAGGACAATAGGTCCCTAAGACGAACCATGCCTCCTTTGGGGAATGTCAGTACAAATGGGGAAGACACGTAGATTTGTTGTGGTCTTTGTAGATGCCAGAATAGTACCAGAACAACAGTGTAGCGTGGAGGCTGCTGGCAGCCCTTGTAATGGGAAATAATTACCGCTGGCCAGCGAGTTGTGCAAATGTCTGAGGGTAAAGGTTGGTGTCCCTGTGGCTACCCAGTTAATAACACATTCGCAAGTAAGAAAGTTGATCTATGAATATCATGTTAATAAACAGAAGATGAAAACAGAGTAGGGACATTTGTGTGGGTATCTTGAGTAGGCAGGTCAGATTCAAGCCTCCTATTCTGTTTCTTTTATCTGTCCAGGGGAAGAAGTGGCTCAGTGAGACACAGCCGGTAGCTTTTCCTCAAGTTCCCCCATAACCAACAGAGCAGAATCCTGCTGCAGAACGAGAAAACAAAACCCCAATAGACAAACCTCCTGTTGTCTTTGCGGGTCCCAAATTTTCTCCCAGGATTTGCAATCTGCTCTTCCCTCCCAGCCCGCCTGGTTGCCATCTCACTTCGGACCAGTCTGGAAGACCCCCCTCCCCGAAGCTGGCTGCCCAGTATCTCACGCAGATAACCAGTGCTTTCGGTAAAAAATATCCCATGGAGGCTGTCACGAGTCCAACACAAACCTGATAATTTCGTTTGACTTTTACAGCATCAAAACACACCTGTCCTAGCCAGAATATTAAATAAGGCCTGCCTTTGGTTAGCTGCATGTTTAAAGAAATGTCATTTTCTACTAAAGATGAAGCGAAATTTTGTCATTTCAGGCTTAAACTGAGCTGCATTTATTACAAAATGCAGTCTACATTTGAATGAGAACCTATTACTTCTATTAGTCCCTTCAGAGCCATCGCAAGTAAATATTATATAGATTATTAGAAGAGATGAGGAGACCGGGCAGATTGGCTTCTTGATCAAGGTTACGCTGTACTCATTATGCAGCAGCACATCTGGAATGGTCCAGTGGTACCCTGAGAATTCCTAATACATTAATAAGACTTACACCTCCTATAATTGCATTTGGCTGATTAACTTTCGTCCAGCTGGTCTTAGCTGCATAAAAAGGTATTTTATAAGCTTGTTATACAGAACTAAATTCTGAACATCTTTGGCGTATATCTTGCCAACTTTTATTCTGACCTGAATAACTCACTTTCTGGCAGCTTTTAGCACAGATGAATTTAAAATATCCATCACAAACATTAGCCCCCTCGAGCCTGAAACTTCCAGATGTATAGTCATGACCATATGCTGCAAAGAACTATTATGTATCATTTTGTTATTAGTCATTTTAATAATCAGCCCTAGCTGTCTCTCCTTACTCGTAATGGAAATTCAGCACTTACAAGCTTTATAAGTTTTAATAAAATTGCAAGGCTACATCTTTGCCTTTCTAAGGGCCATAGTTTTAGTTCAGATGCTTTTGTTCCTGCAGCTGAATGCTTTCCAGATCGCAGCAGAGTCTGTTTGCTCTTTGAGGAGAGAGGAAAGAATCCACACATTCCCCACCAGCTTAAAATGCGAAACTCCCCTTTGTTCAACAGCAAACAAGGCGGCTGGAGATCAATTCTTCTTCTCCTACCATTAGGTGTCACTGCAGTAAATGGAAATTACAGACAAATGGTTTGAAAAGAGGAACCATTGCCAAAGAATATTCTGTGAGAAAAGAAATAAATATATTTATAAAGTAAATGATGGCCATATTCTAGATCTATACTTCATTGCAAGCTGGTTTTCTGAACAAAACCCAATATTTTTTTACTCCCGGGGGGCCTGAATGATTTGAAAATGCAACTACTCTAAACACTTCCAGAAATTATTTGGGGATTTTGTTGTCAAGGCATAACCAAAGTAGATTCAAAATTTGTAAACAGTATTCCTTTGTCGGTTTCACGTAATTTAGTTATTTTATCGAAGCTGAAAATATTGTGAAATACAAAGCGTTCATCTGGAGACATAGTCTGTACTCATGAGCCTGCAGACAGGAAAAGAAAGAGCAGAGAGAGCAGTCAAAGTATTTCAGATAGTCCAGTTCTCCAACTTCACCTTTAACAAACCATTTCTTTTTACTTCTACACAGAGATTTATAGTTTTTGCAATAAAAGTACCAAAATAAACTGTACTGTATAGCTGGTTTTTTTTTAAAGATTTGCAAATTATTGCCAGCACAATCACCTTAATAATTCATTTCATCCTTCCAAAGCCATATCTCACACTGAATATATCTACTGTAGTTGTTAAGAGCAGATATTTATGCTTTTAACAGCTGTATTTTTGTGCTGCTCATGATTCTCTCTTGTAGGGGCTGATTTTACCCCCAGGAATTCTTGGACACCAAATCCCTCCAAAAGTTATCTTTTGCTCCTTCCCCCCATCCCCTTTGAAGCACAAACCCAGCACCCACTGACTCCATCAAGAATGACTTTTAATCTGCATGCAAGGATCAGGCCCCAGCTGGCATCAGGGAAAGCTTCTGGATTCCTGGAGGACACTGAATCTGGTGTCCGGCGCCGGGTTGTTCCTCCAAGTACTGGCAGCCAGCTGACAAGCAAACACAACCGTTGTAGTTCTGAAGAGCCAAAATGAGAAGTTTTCGAATAATTTCCTTTTTAATTGAATTAGGTTTTCCATTTGCAATAAAGTGGAACACGTTGAGTTTACGCTATTATATACATGTTTTATCAACTTAAGTAGTTTGTCATGAAAATAACATTTCAGTAAACAACCCTTTCCCCTTATGCACCCGCCCTCCATGCCAAAAAATTGGCCACTGAAAACATCTAGAGTATTGCTCGATACTGTGGGTCCATCTTCTGCTGGCTCAGCTCCTGCTCTGGTGGGACTGCACCAACCTTCTCTGGTGAACTGTCCGGACTTGCTTTAATCACCACAGCCATTTGCAGCTCTATATCCAGGGATTTAATCGGTATGATATTGCTCAAATTCTTATATGGTAAAGAAGGCTAGTGTATATGCTTTAAATCATGGTATTACTTTTGGACCTATGGGATGAAAAAGAAAACAGAAGTCTGTGGTTCATTCTCTTGATGTTCCTGCTGCTGCAACAGGGTTGATCTTCATGACCTGCTTGATCCGTGTGATCTAAATCGGTGCCTGGAAAGTTTCACCAAGACCTGAAATGATTTTCCTTCTTGTAAAGAGTCCCTATAACAGCTTAATGTAAAAAAAAAAAACCACCCTACCAAATTTCTAAAAAAGTCAGAATATTAAATATGGTTGCAGCATAGGAACATGTTTTAATTTTTTATATATATCTCTATATGGATATGTATATATACATATTGTATAATATATAATATTTTAATATATAATATAAAGCACACACATACATTATACATATATACACATGCATGTATACGTACGTACGCATATGTATGTATTTTGCACCTAAAATCAAATTTATTTTTACATTAAATAATTTAGCTACTCTCCTATTGTAATGGCTTATATTTTGGAAGATGAAGACAAACCGCTTAGACCTTGAAAAACACATGGGCTACTCAGATAGATGGCATCTGGGAGGACTCCGAACTCCCTCAACATTCTATAGGGAAAAACAGAGCCAGGTGCATTTCTTCCTAAATCAAATTAGCTGGAAGATGCCACATCCAATTGTAGTAAATTGATGTGAGAGTTTGTGATGTCTATAGCAGATCTTACAACAAAGGTCAATGTGCGGAGACGTAGACAACAGGCTGGTATACAGCAACTTGTAGTGGAGCTGCTCTAACAAAAGCAAGGAAGATGTAAAATGCAATCAATTTTTTAATATAGGAAAAATACAGTCTTAATGATATATTTTAATTAACTCAACCCAATCATTTACATCATTAAAAATGTTAATAAAAAATGGTGTTTGACTGAGGCATTTCAAGACACATGATTAGAAGATAATCTTTACTTTAAAAAATAACAATGGATTTAATGTAATCAAGCTACAGCATAAAATAAACCTGGATTATATGGGCAAGGAAGCTTGGGAAAAGAAAACAAATGCGGTTATCTGTTACATAAGCTTATGGAAAAATACTGACATATGTCAAATTTACCTGTCATTGTCGTCATTTTTAAACATCCCCCTTGACATCAACAAGTTTATATCATGTTTTATGACACTTAATTACCCCTAATTTTATTTAATTAACTTCACAAGACATCTAAAGCAATTCAAATGTTTTCTTAAATAAACGATGAGAAAGCAGCAGTTAAAGGGAGGGTACACATATATTCCATTCAGAAAACTACAGTTGTAGGAATGCTGAGTCAAACACTTAAATTTTGGATAAAGACTGCCTGTGCAACTGTAAACAAAATCTTAAGCCTATATACAGAGGGCTTTTTTATTACTTAATTATGCAGGGTTTTTTCCACAGGATTTTTGCCTTATTCGCCGAGCAAAGTAAATACTTACTACAAATTTGCTATTTGGTTTTTTTTACTTCTTAGTCCCCAGGCATATTGTTCAAGATCTGAAGACGTTTGTTTCTTTGCGGGTGCTTTTATATAGGTTTCATCCCAGTAGCTCAGTACTTTACGAGGTATCTATGCATTTGTCTTTGCCCATCTGAAAAAAAAATAGAGATCATTATTCCCATTTTACAGATGGAAACTGAGGACCAGAGGGACTGAGGTCAAAATTGCTAAACCTGGGTGCTCAAACTGAGGTTTTATCAGGGTTTTTTAGCACTTTAAATGTGCACTGTCCAAATCCAGTCAACTTCCATCGTATCTGTGGCCCGTCCACAAATTTCACGATGTTCTTTGGGCTCTTTGTGAGTATCCTCAGGCTTGTCAGTCTGGATGTGCAGCTTTGTGACCCTCCTCTGTAGCAGAAGGACCGCGGGGAGGGCTGGAGCATGGACAGGAGCTCCCTGCAGGGCTCACTCAACCTCAGCTTTGAAGGGTGCGGGGTGATTAGATGAGATGCTCCAAGGAAACATCCAGCTCTTTACTCACTGACATCAGTAACATTGTCAATCTACTGTTTCTTGGAAACTCCAAGACAGGTGAAACAATTTCAAATAAAACCACAAACACTGGACATTGTGAAAAATTCAAAGCTGAATTCTGAACAGCCCTTAAAGCAACTCTTTATATCAACTCCTTGGCTAGAATAATGGAGAAACGGGCAGCAATGGTCAGAGCAGCACACCATGTGTACACCATGTAAGTACACCGCCAGTATTTCACCAGGCTGATGTTTTTCAGTGATTCTGGAGCCAAGCTACGTGAGGCTGGTGCTTCAAACATATTTTTAACTTGTGTATTTGAATAGGTTAGCTGCATTTGTGTTTTAAATAATGCTGCTACAGCAGACATAAAAGAACTGCACTTTGCATTTCAAAATACCCTTCAGGGAGCTGGATGGCTCAGAGGAGTGGGAACAGGATCCCTGTCCTTTCACCTCTTCCCTGCCAATTCTAATTCAGGCAGGCCAGCAGTGGACAAAAAGTCACTCTGGATGTCACCTCGGCAGTGTGAAGTCCTTCGGGGGCTCCGTCCTCACTCCTAATGGCCACGCGCTCCTACCATACCCCATTCCCTCCCGCGCCCACGGCCATTATATTCAGAGCAGCAACACGGAGGCCAAGAGGTGAATGAGCCCGAGAGTTAAATTACCTCTCAGCCGTGGAGAGTAATTCTCCTAGACAAGAGGGAGTGCACTGATGCAGCAATAACACCGCAAGTTCTCCCTGCTCCTCGTTATCATCCTGAAGGTAGATATTCCCTTGTTTTTCTGTTTACTGTAGGAGATGTGTCATCTGCCGACTTGAGGACAGCAGTGACAGCTGGGTATGTGTCACTGCAAAGGAGATGGTGAGGGGCCTGCATCTGCCAAGAAATGAAAATGTAAGAAAAACAGTTTTTATGTGAGGGACGCAGCATCAGAGGTGGGCAAGGCCCAGGTGAATAGAGGGGGTCCATGGATGCAGCAGGACCAGCCCTGCAGGCAGCTTCTGCAAGCCTGTGGTGCAGTCCCACCACTTGTCCACTAAACACGAGCCTGCCCTGGAAAACTGGGAACCATGCCTGGACCTGGGTGCTCTGAAAAATCAAATTTGCTTGTAAGAGAGCCAGAGGACTCTGCAGTAGCTGGCAGGCAGCTCCTGCCTGACACCAACAGCCACAATGCATCCTATTGTGTGCAGCCTGAATAAAGGTGCGAGTGTTATCCATGACTGCCAGCGTGGGGCGGGTAATCAGGAGCCGGGGCCAGCAGCAAGTCCTGGCCATCGGTAGCCAGTGCTATCATCACTAGATTCACACATACACAGATTAAATAAATAACTCAAAACACTAGAAGGTCGAGTCTTTTAAGAACATCCAATGTTTTTTTATTTCAGTAGAATTTCTACAGCAAACTTTGTTTGACACAAGTGCCATGCTATGCAGAAAGCATAGATCAAAGGTACCTAGAGAGAGGAAAGCCCTGCAGTCCTGCACAGTGCTAGGACCCTTGGCTTGCATTACAGGATCTTTGTGGCATGAGAAGACCACCCATACACTGGGCTGATTCTTCATGGGGTTGTTAAGACAGTTTTAGAAACAGATTGCGGCAGCTGTGGAAGACAAACTGGTTGCCTTACACCAGATGTTTTGCCCTGACAGCTCATGCACATACTAATAACGCCGTCCTTATGCATGCTGAGGAGGAGGGATAACTTTGAGGGGGAACGGTCTGGAACAGCACGCTGGAATTTCTTCCGCCTGTCAGCAGAGCCTCGGTGTTATTTGTAATTTTTATGCATTAGTGTTCTGGTATCTCTGTCCATACAAAATTAGACCCTGTGGAAGAGTAATTTTTTGCCTGGCTTCCTAAGGAAATGAAGCTCATTGCAATCATGTTGCTTGCGTGTCCGTCTGGGTCCTTCTTTATCCTTTCTGTAATAACTTCTAAGCCCCTTGGCTGATTTCAACCAAGTTTGATCAGTAACAGGCTCAAAAGTAATTATGTTTCCACACATTGCATGAAAATAGACAGGCAAAGAGAGAAGCCCAAATTATGGCCTCCGCTGATAGAAAGGCTTTAGCTTAATTCACACTGGAGAGTCCACGTCAAGACAAAGACCTTGCCAATGCCCAACACCAGAAAAAGCTTCAGTAGGATGTCGTGCCTTCTTAGACAGCAGTCTGTCAGCCCTGAGACACGGTCCAAGCTACCTGGTCCCAGGAACAGTCCTACTGAGGACAGCAGGGTTACTTATCGAGAGAGGGGGAAATCACACCTTCAGTTTTATCCCATTTAGTGGCTTTCTGATCCAAAACAAGGAGTCCAACCTCTGTCCTTGCTGTGGCTCACCCCAATGCCAACTACATACTCCCCTTCCCCTTGTGCCTCTTCTGGCATCCACAGGACCCAGTGCTGAGTCAATTCGATGCACTACATCATTGGCAGAAAAATAACCTAGCAAAGAAAGTGGACAGCTTTTTGCTGGGTTAGTGAGTTGAATTGGCTCAGCATAGGATCTACCAAGCACGAGGTGGGTGTTAGAAGGAAAGAGAAGAGCTGGTGGTAGGGCAGGGGGCAGAGGGAGAGGTGAGCTGGGGGAAGATGGAGCAGGATCTTGCCCTGTCAGAGCAAGAGAGTTGTTAGGTAGGTTCAGCCGAAGAGTATCGACAGCTGTAATTGCGTGTGCTACGCTAATTACAGAAACACAAAATAACCAGCTGTGAATGAGACTGTTCCACACTGGCTCCTTTGCATTTATTAGATTGTGCATGGAAATTAACAGGTTGGTTTTTAACAGCGTGGAGATCCAAGCCGTGACACAATGGGACAATAAGAGACGCTGAGATGATGTCTTCTTGAAGGTGACTTCCTCTGAAGTAGTGACATACAGGCAGCACAAGAGATGATATGATTTCTCTGATGCCTTTCTGGGACTTCAACTAAAACTGAATTAGTCTGTCTATATTTAACAGCTATACCGGTTCATGTATATCTCGCGATGGTTAAACCATGCTCAGGGAGAACACAGCTATATAAAAGACCTCCTGGAGGGCTTACATAAAGAGTAGGAGAGAATAAAAATAAGAGGCAAGAATGCTTCTGATGCTGACACATCTAATATCCTGCAGTCCTTACACAAACCCGTGTTTAGTGCCCTTTTACTGCCACTGAATATGCATGAATCTCCCAAAAAAGGTTTATGCTAGGACAAGCACTTATTGCTGAATCCTCGGAACTAAACACCTACTAAATAAAATCGAATCAGTCTTTCAGAGAGATTTCAGGGTAATGGTAGGCATTTTCTGGGAGCATTTTCCAATAAAGTGAACTGTTGTCATTAAAAAGAGACTTTTCAATCAAAATACACACCCACAAAATCTCCATGCCTTTATATATTTTCTAATGAAAAATGTCAGGTTTTTGAAACCAAAACTGTTCACTTTGCAACTTTTATTAAAAAACACTGGAGAAAAACAATAAAGAAGGCTTGTCCATGTACAGAAAGGCCATTTGTCTACCCAGAACTTTTATTTAAACAAAAATTATGATTACTTCTAGCTTTGAATGTTAAGACCACATGGGTATATATTTCATCTTAGTGGCACATATGGATACTCAGCTTATATTTCTGGCCCCTGAACTCGAAGGCTGTTCAGTGGAAGCACAAACCAAATCCCTGCTCGTCTCAACCCAAACCCCACTGACCAACTCAAAGGCCAAGGCAGGACGAGGGTTGCCGAGTGGCCCGGCCGGGATCTGACACAGGGAGTTTGGTGGAGCCTGATGTGTGGCCCCGCACCCTGCCAACCTCCCAAGCTCAGAACTGCTCCCACGTGCCTTTCTAAAAGCTGATTTTGCCTTTTTTTTTCACGCAGCTGCAGCCTCCATAGAGGAAAACACATCTTTGCAGAGAACCAGAGTAAAGACTGGGAAGTGGGGCAGGGAGGAAAATTGGAAAGACAATTATCCTGGACAGGCACAATATTTGCCTAGAAAATATTGCCTAGATTAACTGAAAGTGCAGGTACTCTTATTTGATTTGATGTACATACAGGGGAAAGGGATATTTAAAAACACAAGTGTTGTTCGCGGTCCTTGTAGCTCCTGCTGGTAGATATGGTAAAAAAAAAAAAAGAAGCAAGAAATAAAAAAAACCCTTAGTAATTGTTATTATTTCTTTCTGTTGTGGTCAGATCAAGAAGTCAAACAAAGCCTTTCATACATCTGTTATCATTCTGAGTGCTGCATATTGAGGTTGAATTCTGCTGTTTTTTTCAGAATTTAGACAAATCCGTTCCAGCAGAGGAGATTAAAGACCTGTTCCCGCTGAGGTCAATGGCAAAACTTCAACGGCAAATCAGATGCCGGACCTCAATCAATACAGGAACCATGCCCCATTTTCAGGTTATTAAAGGAGCTGTGAATTTTCCAGCATACAAATTTCCTGTAGGAACTTTTTCTTTCTGCATTTTTTTCTAAATTCTGATCAATTCTGCCCATCCCTTGAAAATTCAGATGCGTTTAGTGAAGCGCTGTGCTGAAATGGAGCGTATTTATTGACAATGAAACGAGAGCAGTACACTTCCAAGCAATTTAAAAATAACTCCCTTCGATTAGTTTCAATGCAAGGATGATAGCACAGAGGATTATTTTTCTGTTGTAGTAAATTATTTATGTGAAAGTTGTTTTCCTTTTAACAAGTAAATCTTCCTAGACACAATTGCATTAGGTCTCTTGAATTTCATAATGGGGTTATCAATGAATGCACACAGAGTTTCAAGGTAAGCCTCAAGTGCAGCTATGCTCACATGGTGTAGAAAATCGACCTCCGTATTTCCATGGACACAAGTGCTCTTCCACGTCCCTTCCCCAGTGGGGGAGAGAATTTCAGAGGCTGCTACTGTGGGATTTTTTTTCTCTTTATGACTTGCCCTTTGTGGGAAATAATGTTGGATTAAGCAGTTGCAACACATTACGGCTCTTGCAGTGAGAACGGCACACAAACTCTCTTGCAAGCTGCACCACGCCGGGAGCCCTTTGCCAGGAGACTGTCCCCTATAGCTCTGTGTCACCTCGCACCTGGAGACCCCGCCAGGACACAACAGGAGGGGACACAAGTACAAAGAGGGAGAGGAGTGGTCAAGTAGCAGGCAGAGCTCCATCTCCTGAGTCCCACACCGAAGGCCTACCTACAGGCATCCCCGTCCCTCAGGAGATGTCCATCAGCCTCCGCACCAGATATCAGTATAAATGTCCCTGTTTCAGCACTAGTTTTTTTTCTGCACAACAGAAATTTTAATATTCTTCTTTTATTGCCACATGAAAAAAATCTTGCCTTCCTTCTGCCGTTCCTTTCATCTTGCTATGGACAGATTAACAATACGGCAGGAACTACTCCCCGCTAGATTTTGGGTTCAGTCCTCTGTAGGTTGTTGTGTAGCAGAATATGGGACTGGAAGCAGCAGGAGCCTCTGCAGACCAATTTTTCAGAAGATGATGCAAAGTCAGGCACAGCCTGTTTTCATATCTTCCTCTGACATCTTTACATGCATGTGGGCTCTCTATGCAGGACCAGGGATTAAACCTGTCCAGTTTATATGACACTTGTATAACTCTTGCTTGCTACATACGATAACGTAGCATCACAAGCAAACAGATATTAGATATAATAAGCAAAAGACTTATCTAAAGCTGAAGACAGAGGGACCATTAAAAGGTACGGCGGAAGAGTGAAGCTCAGAATGGGCTATAGGGAGATGCTTTTTGACTGCATTTGCATTAAGAATCAGCTATCAAGAAAAATCAGGCTTCTTGATAAGGGAGAGCAATTTCATGGACACGTGACTGATATACAGTGATGCTCCTCAGAGATAAGAATAGGAGGAAAAAGACCAGCAAAATCCTGGAGTCTGCTTTGAGGACCAGTTTGCCCTCAAAGAGAGCCCAACAGCGCACCTCAGTAATGACGCCCAGCAGAGGGAAGGGGCTGAGTTCAGCAGTGTTGGGGGAGTCTCACAGCAGGGTCCCCCAGCTCTTATGGCTGAGCAATGCCCAGGTGGGAAACCATACAGCAGCCAGGACCTACTCTGACTTTCAGATGGACTTTTTGAACACTTTGGGTTGTTTTGCTCACTGTTTTCCAACGTGTCAACCAAATGTCCCGGTGTCTACCATGGCGGAATAATCTCCTCATTCTCTTCCCTAATGTTGTCTACCTACCACTGATGCCTCAAGGTGGCTGGAGAGACTCTGATTTTGCCATTCCTCAGGAAGCAACTAACCTCATCTGAGGTGGGGAGGTGAGGAAACCCTAGGTGGACCCTCAGGCTGTGTTCCTGCTCAAAACCCAAATAGTGCCAGGTCCCATTCACTGGCGTGGTCCGTGAAACTGCCTTTCCCCCAGAGCCACCTGGCAAGGAGCAAGATGCCGGGTGCGCAGCTGCAGGCATGGCTGTGCAAGGAACCGCATCTGAGAGCATGACGCCTTATGCGCCAAACGCTACCGCTTTGGTAAAGGCAGCCTAGCTGTTTTCCATTTGGGAAATACCTGAGCCCGTTTGCCACACGGCAGCCTTGAAACTTGCCCTTGCTCTGTGAACAACCGTATCTTCTGCTGACCGAGAAAAGCATAGCCCAGCTGTTTTTTCTATGCCGCTTCTTATAGCTTCCTAAAGTAGGAGGGGAGTGCTGTGTCCCTCATTTACAAGTATAGGAAGGACTACATCAATTAGCTGAATAAGCAGGTATTTATTTCAGTTCTGCAGCGTCAATGAACTAAGAAGACAGCCTGAAGTGAGCGCTCTCGCCATTTGCAAAATATTCTGCATTTTCTCTCCTAAGGTACTCAGTTCAGAAATACCTATCAAATATTTGAAACAGCACCATGTTTTCTAGGAGAGCATATCTTTAACATCAAAAAAGATTTAATGATCACCCATAAATAACAAGGTAATAAGAATTAAGTCAGACATCAGACAACGCTTGTCTACAAACGATGCTCTCCCTGTGGGGCTCGTGAGGAAGAGGAGCGTTTCAGTGGCGGGCAGAGCGCCTCTCGCTCACCTTCCCGCTGACCTTGCCGTGCCGTGATGCTCGGGATGCACCCGGCCCCCGGGGTGGCTGTGTCGCGGCGCCGCCGACCTCTGGCTCTGCTGCGCCGAAAGCTGCGATTCTAAGTAAATTTCCAGATCTGAGCTTTTCTCAAGAACTGGGGTGTTTGGTGAACTCTCTAAACTGCCAACGCAATATATATGTCTATCAAAAATATTGGCTTGATAAAAGTAGACGGTGACATACTCTGCCCACGAGTGCTGGTCCTAATTTGCCCTTGAGAATTTAAACTTTCAGAGAATCACTCTTGGGAGTGTAACTCTGCTCGAGGCCATCACGGTTTGCATTTTTAACCTTTGATTTGAGTATTCTGAGACCTTTTTCCTTTTTCTGTTCAAATATAAGCCAGAAAATACATTCAATACATTTATTTTGACTAGTTTAATCTCATATGCAACTACCTATATCTTTTAGTTTTTTGATCTTCTGAAAGCATACCTTCATTTTTGGCTTTGTTTGAAAGCTGATTGCAAAAGAAAAAAAAAAACCAAACTAAAAAGAAAATAGAATTAAATAAAATAAATGCCAGAAAACAAATTCACATATTATGCATGGTTCTGTTGTGGTTTTATAATAAAAAATGTTAATGCAATTAAACAAATTACTTTCTGTCATTCATAGCGGTTCTTGTAATAAGACGATGTGTTAGGGCAAGAGAGAAGTTCTGAAATTTGACTTTTTAATTACCTAAGCACAAAGTTTAGGAGCTTCAGGAGAACAAATGAGATCCTTGTAGTTTCTGGATTGTGTGAGTCATGACTTGGAGAAATGTTCTGTTTTCTTTCCTAAAGAAAAACAGCAAATAATTATTAATATATCACAGAACACCAAGAATTAGTGAAATGCATTGTACAAATAGATGCTGGTCTTTCTATGCTATTTTTTCAGCAGTATCTGCCAAACAGTCTGCACTTTTGATGGAACTGATCTAAATTACAGATGGGCCAAAACTGCTTTTCAGGGTCAAATTTGGCCTGATTTTAAAAGGCTTCTTATTGATTGAAAGTGGATCTGAAATCAGGCAGAGCTAGACGGGGCCCAGTTATCAGCAGATCCCATTATGCCGAGCGGAGGGAGTTACAGCCGGAGCTCTGCGTGGCCCCTGCAAGTTAAGCATATGCTTTAGTGCTTTGCGGGACTCGTGCCAGAGATCTCCATCCTTTACAAGATGGAGTTACCAAGCTGATGGACATACTCCAAAACAGGGCTCCGTAGCAGAAAAAGCAGCAGACGAAAAAACTTAACTGAAGGCTGCTTTTCTCCCGAATGGCCGAGAACAGAGGGGTCCTCTCAAAAGCACCCATGATTAAGATAAAGGGGATTGCAGCCCTGTCACTCAGAGCAGCCACATGCAGCGCATCCTTTCTAACCTAACAGAAAAGAGATCTGAAATGCTGATAGACCTTACTAATAGATACAGGCTGCAAATAGACTGTTGCAGAGAAAAAAGCTTCTCTTGTAACAGTCGTGGCTGCTACACCTTACCAGCTAAGAATCTGTAAAGGTAGCCAAATCTTTCTGAGGAGAAAAAATTTGGCTATAAACAAGCAAGCAACCACAGATCGTTTCAAAAACAGGAGTGCTGGATGCGCGAGAGCTCGGGGGTGATGAAGAGGACACACGCAGACAATGCCAGCTCAGCCTTAGAAATCCTTGTAACAGATTCTGATTTGCTCATCTCTCCTGCTTTCATTTTTCTCCTGTCTTGGGTGAAGGGCTTGTGTTTAATAACATCATTTGCATCAGTGTGTCCCAACTGACCAAGGTACTAGGGCTGGGAGAGATTAGCATGGTAATCTCATTCTGATGGATAAAATTAGCAAAGATATTCCCCTGAATGGAGAGCTGCCATTGGCGAGCTGCCGTGCTTAGAATCAATTACTAAATTACTTTGAGCTCTAAGTCGACAGTAACAGAAAAAAATTGGCATCGACCGAAGTGAAATAAGATAAAAAATATGCGATCATTAAATCTCTCGCTACTATTCGCGAATGTGACTCACAAGAACTGCACAAAAAATAAGGCAGAATTTAATTTTTAACAGTGGTCCCTGTCATCATTTCAACCAGAGCTGCTCAGTGCATGGAAGCGCAGCTCAACCTTGCTATCCGGCTGCTCGGAGGAAGAGCTGGGCTGCTCACAGCTCCCACCCCGTGCTGAGCAGCGCACTTCATGGGGACCGAAAGCCAGAAGACGACCAGCTTCTGTATGTGCAAGCAGAGCAGGATAGAGAAAGGCTTTGCCAAGGCATAAAGCCTTCCTTCATGCTGTAATTATCTGCTCTCTGTGTAAGCATATCATACGTACTTGATGCTTCGCAAGCGTAGAGAAGGGTAGGTCCCTGCCCCAGGGAAGGCACAATCTGGAGGCTTTTCTGTGCATACACGCACAGTGTACAAAATTCACAGTAGTGAGTAAAGCCCCGTGTGCTCACCTTGCTTGCTCTAGCACAAAAAAAAAAAAAGTCCTATTATTATTGCAAAAGGTATCTTAAGAGCAGCATCATGCTGTTTATAGCATAGACAGAGGTTTGCCCGGGCTTAAACCAAAATCTCTGATATTCACTATACACAGACCTTCACTACCATTTGACATGCTGGGCAAGGCAGAAATGCTCTGCAGTGACGGCGATGGTCAGAAGGACCTGCATTTGCATTATTATGTCTGAGCTTTTGGAAGTAACTACACATTTCAGATCGTGGGTTTTTCACTGCCCCAGGTGAGGTCAATGGCACACAGGTCTGCCTTTCAGAAAATGCCAGACTTCTGAAGCTCCTCCAGTTGAACACGTACACCTAGAGACCTTTCACATCACTAGCTGCTTCTACAGACATTCTAGACTAAAGTTATAGAAGCTGTAGATAAATACTCAGTCCATCTTTTCTGGATTAGAGGAAATGTGAAAGAGAAAAACAAAATGAAAAATTACCATGTTATCCAGAATGTAGGACATGGGACATCCTAGCTTCAAATATTACCCGCTACCTCGGCTATAGTTATGAAATAAATGGTCTTCAGAATGAAAAATATCCGACTAACACGCGATCAGTAGGATAGCAGGGATGTAGAAAAAGAAACGTGAAAGAACCTTTTATCAGCTTTAAACACCGGGAATCACAGTAGCATAAGTAATTGATAATATTATTAGCACAGTATACATATCAGCTGTCGGGATATTATGAGGACTGAATCCAATCTCTGTTGAGGGAGTCAGGGTCAACATCATTAACTATAGATCCTGTCCTGGTTTACATATAGAGCCCCCAGGCCAAGTGTCTGCCAGATACATCTCTATAGATGTGCATAGCTATAGGACATACAGGGGGCTAATCACACACATCAGTAATAGACAACAAGCTTTTGTTTATCCGAAGGTTTACTGGAATTAACTGATTAGTGTCAACTTGACACAATAACTTTTGTCTACAATGCAGTAGATCATTTTGATGGTTTTATTGATGGAGTGTTGTCTAATGTAAATTGTAAGGGTAGTTGAATGAAGTAGGAAACATTTTAGTTAAACAGAAATTGAAAAAGCCACTAGCAAATGTATCTTTAAAATGTCACATTCTGCAGCCTTATAGATGCCATCATGATGACAACACAGTAAAGAAGGAGAATTTAAAATGGAAATAGACACCACCTATTCATAAATCTCTCTCTTACATAAATCCTCAGATGATATCCTCATGTTAAAACTAACATAAGACAGATTTGACATATCTCTCTGAAAATAAAATTAGTCTAGTAAAATACATTTATTTACCTGAAACCCATAGTGGTCCAATTTAGAATAAAAGTATGAAAATTATTTAAGTAAAAATGTCTGTTGGGGTCAATTAATTCTTTGCACAGATCCATAACATTATTTTCTGTTTCTTGTTAGATATAATTACTTTCTTTCATAGTTAATACGGAACACACTGTTTGCTTTCCTCTGCTGGGTGTCAAATAGCTTTCATGAACTAGTCTAGGCTTTCTGTTCTCATGGCTTCACAGCATGGTTAGGAGTTCATGGTTTAAAACTACACATGATCATATTAATCTTCTAACATAAATAACAATAGACTGCTCTTCTGGCTCAGCTATTAGATTATTTAGTGCCACTGTTGGGCAATCTCCTCTGAAAGTAAGCTCAGGGAATACAGTGATTATGTCGTGAATGCTTCAAGTAACAGAAAGATGCTATATGGCCTGCTATATTTATATTCTGCTATAAATAACAGAAAACTAATTCACATTCTTGTATAACTTCAAAATCACCTTCCTTTCCTTTCCAGGCACAAATGGTTCTCCCCACAATAGCAAGTCAAAACAATTAGGCTAAGACAAGGGGGATACTGTGTGTCACAAAACGAAGTAATTAAATTTAGGCAGTGTTATCAATGATGCCCAGTTCCAACCGTTGAAGCTGCAGTTAGTAACCCCAGTCTGTCCCTCTATCAAAAAGCTATTTATTCTTCATTACTGGCTATCCCTGGGTTATAGGGATTCATTGTCATTGTAGTAACTTATAGGAGGAACAGTTAGTGCAATGATGTTATGGAAATAGCCATTCCATAGCTCATGGGCAAAGCAGTATTGAGTCACAGCTTTCCAGCAGTTGTCAGCAATGGTGGAACCTTGTCTGTATTATCACCCTTGAGGATTCGTTACATTTGTGTGGTTTACAGCAATGTAATAGAGAGGGAAATTGTGTCACCAGAGAAAAGAACTCCATTTTAGAGATCCTGCCCATGCGATTCCTATAGAAATCTTCACACAAGGTCTGCAAAACCGGGGACAAAGCGTGCTGTCCCCTGGGGACGCAGATTGCCCAGTTTATATCAGAAATAGCCAGACCAACGTCGTTCCACTTTTGCTACAGGCACAAGTGTAGTCATGGCTCCCTCGATCTGTCTCGGAACTAATCCTGCCTCCTAGCTGGAGCAGGGCAGCACACGTCTGAGAGAGCGTAACTTCCAGTACTGAGCTTTCAAAAAGTTTTATTTCACGTGCCTTTAAATCTGAGGATGCACAAAGTCACAAGAGCTTATTACATGGAAGGCAGCGAAAGTAAATGGATGCTTAGACAGGTTGTGTCATTCCTGAAGAAACGCAAATGAAATTAAAACAATTCGTTTTGTGTGCTTTCCTCCCTAAGAGTACATTGATGCATCCAAGACATCACAGCCCTTCTGCAGCAGCATCTGACTTAGCGGTTTTCTGAAGATGTCTGCTTCTCCATTCAAAAATACACAGGTTTGTTAAACCCTAAGATTTGATCAGAGCTTGGTGGTACTTGTCTATTTATTAGACATAAACTTATTCAAATCTCTGTTAGTTTGAAACTGGCAATATACATTTTCAGCCCAGATTTCTGCCTAGTTATTAGAAAAAAGGCTTGAAATGGGGTTTATTTTAAGGCTAGGAAAAAAAGGTCTTGATTTTGGAAAACAAAATATTCCATGTGGTTAACTCGTAAATAGCTAACTGAGTCACTTGACTTGCATGCAAACAAAGCAAGTGCTTTCTATCCCGCTTTAAAAAGTAGCTCCTGGGTAAAGATGCATAACTTTTCTTAAATATTTTGGTTCCTTTTAAACAGGATGTTAAAATATCTAGCTATTGATTTTCTGTGGCCCTTACGTGTAGTTATTTGCATTATAAAAGTTCCATTATTATAACATCAAGTCAGAAGCAGCTGATAAGATGTAAACAAAATACAGTGCAATTTATTCTTATGGAATATCTTTTATAGAAAGCATAAAAGAACCTTTTACATGTAGCTATACACTTTCAAACACAATTTGCAATTGTGCCGAGTAGCACACAGTTAAGTAGAAGTACGAAAAGAAAGAAAAAGACCATTTGTGGTCTAAACAATGGCCAGGTAGAGCAGAGACTACAGGAGTCGGGAGAATGGCAGAGAATGTCAGCACTTTTCCCAATGGTGCCTCGAAAAGGCGGATTTAGACTAAATAACTCTTTTTGCGTGAAGCTCCGATTCCTCCCTGACAGCCCTCAAAGAACCGGGAGGAAGGAGATGTTTGGCTGCAACCTCACTTCCCTGTACCAGACCGGCACATTGCAAGCATAAGCAACAATCCAGAGAGATGCTGGAGATCTAGAAGATGCAGATGATGTTCTGTCAGTGCAGGAATATGCCTTAAATGTGCAACTGGGACAGATATCACATGTACACCTGAAATGCATTTATCAAAGTGTAGCTACTTCTATAGTGGAAAGGAGAAATCAGTTTAGAGTTATTGCCATGAGAAGTACGGACATCCTCACCACGAACTTCAGCACAACATCCTATTTCTGTAGCAAATATCCCAGCTCCTTCAGCATCTACAGGGAGAAGGGAGCATTTGGCTTTTAAGCTCTCATATAAGAGAGAATTTGTTTTTCCACAAATGCTTCCTCCTCAGACCAGTTTTGAATGCAAGGGTGGCCTCCTCAGGTATCACGACGTCTTCCATTGGTTTTCAGCCCTTTAGCAACTTGTTCTTTGTTCTATCTTCTGCTGCCTCCTTCTTTCTTTCTCTCTGCACATGTCTTTTCCAGGAGATGTTTGAGCACACAGCTCTCTCCAGCATACTTTTCTTCTGTCTTAACTTTTTCTCCAGAATGACTTTTTGCCATCTCTTTTCCCATTTCACCGACAGCGTAGCTCTCAACAGCTGAAAGGTGCGTATTCTTACTGTCGAACACCTTGGCTCTGAACACCACCTAGAATTCTTCTTGCACCTTCTTCTGTCATCCTGCTAGAGCACTGAAAAAGATGAGATATGTAACAATGGAAGATACTTCTTCCTATTTCTCACTGGCTCACTGTGTAGAAGCAATACAAGGTAACTTTGTGCCCAGTATAAACATCCCTAGTGCGAAAGTTCAGCACACTGAATGATATGAAATACGTAGATATTATCTCGTTCAAATACGAAGCAGTTATCTTGATGGCAAAGTATTCTGTAATCATTAAGGCCAAAGGATACCTCTAAGTCAAAATACTTTATAACACATTGCCCCACGATTCTGTATTCAATAGTAACCTTAAATTAGAATAACAAATAAGAAGGAAAGCATCAAAATTGCAAATAATTAGGAGTTTAAAAGACTACTTTGTCATTATGATTAAATGAATAGAGAAGTAATCTTGAGACATATGGTTTGTATCTCGATGTAATATAAAGGCTGCATATTATATAAGATGAAGGGGAACAAAAAATTTTGCTCATCCCAGGATTATAATTGCTTTATCTTGCCAAAATTTCTCATTGGGTCAAATACAAAGACCTTCATTCAGTAGTTAACAAGGCTTTCTTCAAGCAAATTCCTCTTGCCTCATCATTTTCTCTACGATTTTCACAGTCTTACAGGCAAATCACAGCTGTCCAATGGCACAATTCATTGGTCATGATATACTATTAGATATACATTATATGCCTTTGTAGGTATGAGGGGGTGTGTGTGCATATGATGTAATGATGTGCAAAATGCAGAATATATATTATTTAAAATATAAGATGAAAATGCTATTTCAATCACTGCTAATTTGCATTTCATATTCCCAAAACATCATAATAGTATTATAAGGTATTGATCCAAGCATGACCATTTGATTTCACATCAATACTAATATGACTTTTCTGTGATCTGTTGACATGTGGGATTTTCTGAGTGAAATACATACATACCAATATCCACCTATTTGCACTAGTAAAACTGGATCCAGCTGTTCTGTATGAAAAGCTGTTGATAAAAAAGTAGATAATCCCTGTCCCAAAAATTGAATTTAGATTTTACTAGTAGACTTAGGTTTTTATTCTTACTGCTTTCCCAAATCTCTTTTCTTTATCTCTTTGATATAATGATGTCTTTCTGATACCGTTTGTTGTCTGGAGCCATATTCGTATCCTAAGCACAAAGCACCGGTAGCAAAAGTGGTTATGCCATTTAGGAGCAAGAGGCCCTCAAAATCTCATTCCCATCCTCAACGTGGTTGTTCAGGACCTGACATAAAGACTGCTGGAATAACAGCCTTCTACTGAGCCTCTCTGAATTATGTAAATAACATCGTTTATTACGAAACAGTTCTTGCTTTGATGATTTTTGCATACAGATGCCAAAATCATATGGGTCGCACCCCCCCGTTTCTTCTCTCCCACTAGGTAGGCGTACAGGATGATACTCCAATAGCCTTTAATCTTCTCAACACTGCTGATGTACTTCTTCCTACTAAATCCCTGTTTTCAACATTACCTGAGTTTCGGCATAAACCATTATGTTGATTTTTCCTGGTGGTTACCAACTTGAAATCTACCCAGTGGGCAGGGATAACTACCCACCTTTGCTGCAGATATCCTGATGGAGATCTCCTTCCCCGTCTGTACGCACACGTGTACCCACAGAGCCAACACAGTTTCTGCTAAAGACAACAGCAACATCTCCATTGATTTACTTGGAGGAGACCTGGATCTTACCGGAACGGAAAGCCTGAAGGGGAGAATGCAGCACGTCTGCGAAGAGTGCTACGTGCTGTTGACTTTCAGTCACTTCAGCGTCACTGAAATCAGCACGTAGAAGGCAATTGCTTTTATCTCACCTGACCATCTATGAGGCCTGAGCAAAAACTAGCCAAAAGTAGATTCATCACAGATTCATCCCAAAATGAGCCATCCCTGTTTCCTCACAGAAGCCAAGGGACCCAAGGAATAGCCAGAGATTGTCACTTGCCTCAAGTGAGATGTGCTTCTTTCCCATCACCTGCCAAGACCTGAAAATGGTTCACAACCTCAAAATCTAGCTAGAGCCATCACTGCTTCTGGATCACAGGGTTACTGCCGGAGGATCTTTCACCTTTTGTTACGTGTGATAGAGCTGTGACCCTTCTTTCCCAAATGAAGTCGGAGTTCATGTTGAAGACTACCAAGAAGCTGAAGTAAGGGTGGAGCAATCCAGTCCCTGTGTGGGACAGGTCAATATGGTCACAACATGCACCTTCAATTCCAGGCACCATCTTCCCGTACGCTTTCGGATGGAGTCCACGTTGCAGGACTCAAGAACTTCAGGCTCATCTGGCTTCATAACTTCCTTCCAGCAGCAGTGGCCTCCTAAACCAAAGCTGTAATATTGGAAGGAATAAAAGCAAGAGTAACTGCAATAAGTTTATATTACGTAGGAACTGCATATCCCCCCCCCCGGCCACAGCACAATTACTAGGTAAAAACTTCATTGGACTCCAGAGTCTATTCAGCAGGGGACAAACTCTAATGGCTGATCCAAAGTAATTTAAATTACATTGCGAGTTTGTTAGAGCCCTATCATCTCCTGTTTGGTTCTCTGGATAGACTGTGTATAAAGGCAATGCGTATTAGTGTATGTCCTACCATCTACTTACTTTCACACATCACTTTCTTTACTTTTGAAGATATCAGCATATTTCGGTATACAATTACAGAATCTGAAAACTCAATTAATGTGCTATTTACATGAGTATTAACTAGAACAATGCCTATAAATGCATTAGAAAAAAATCTCCTTACAGATTGCGAATAAACTTTTAAGAACTGACCCAGTGCCAATCCTTTCAGCGCCTGTCTGGATATAGGCAATTATTTTAGTTAATGGTACAGCACAAGGTCCCAGAGTACACACATAAACCCACATTTTCCAAGGGAGATTCAAGCAGGGATTACATAAAAGGTTTTAATAAAAACTGCAGTCTTGTTCTCATCTGAAGCTATTACCCATTCATATTCTCTATTAATGTAAACAGATAATTTACCCTTAATTTAAGGCCCCTTCACATCAAGCATAATCAGCTTAAGGAAGATATGTGGTCAGCATAAAAAAGATGTAGTTTACATCTTACATCTGCTTTTCATACAAATTCAGCTCTGCCTCCTGTTGTCTCCAGCAAGTGGAAACTTCTTTCCTGCCTTCCCTCTTCACCCAACACTTGCCAGGTATTTTCACTCCCTTTTCTGAAATCCTAATAGAGGGAGTCTGGCTTTGACCATGGAAGTCTCAATGTGTCGTCGTCTTCCCCGCCCCCCCCCCCCCCCCCCCTTCTTGCACTCCCTTGGCAAAAGATGGACCTTCTATAACTTGAGTTTCAATGAAGGAGCCTGTGAACTCATTTTGACTGCAACAAAATGAAAAGACCTTTGATTAGCAGGAAGGCGTTGTTGTACTTTCCAGGTTAGCACTTGAGGCTGACTAGTAGTAATTTGATTGATTGATTGATTGGTTGGTTGGTTGATTTGAATAATTTTTACTGGGAGGCTAAAAATGAACAGCTGCCAGTATTATGTCGCTTTTGCATAGGGGCCTGGGACCATCCAGCAGGAATCGTTTACAAACTGGAGTGCTACTTTAAAAAAGGCAGAGCAAACGCAGCCAAGCTTTGATAAGTTGCCTTATAGAAATAATATAGCTGATGATACAATCAAAACAAGCAGAGGAGCCACAGAGCAATGTAACCAGGGCTGGAACTGCGCGATGACTCCCCAGCCAAGAGCAGTGATCTAGCTGTGGCCCCAGTAACAACAGCCGATACGTACCCAGGGGCTGTTAGTGGGAATGGAGCTCTGACTTTCAACCTGAGCAAACTCTCCATATTGGAATCACTAAGGAAAAGGTCCCAGCCCATTTGACTACGTGTTTTCTTGCTCATCATTTAAGACTGGCTAATTACCATTAGTCTCTAAGGCAGGCAGCACTGCTCTGACCTGTTGCTCCTGTGAGCAGAGCAGGGCGCGTTACAGTTTTATGGGGGAGCTGCTGTATACCTCAGCAGAGCCAACACCAAGACCTTTGATTAAACCGCTTAACACTATTTCCTTCTGCTAGCCCATTCCCTTGTGCGGGAGCTGGAAGTACCTTGCCTGAAGGCACAGCGTATCCTTACAGGCGGGAATTCAGGATTGCCAAACCCTGCCTCCCTGTCACTGGCTACTTATTCTGAGAAAAGAGGCCTTTTTAACTTTCCTGTGACCTCTTGACTCAGACATCGTTATCCTTCACTGTGGGAAGAACATACCTTTCCATCTTTCTTACTGCCTCATTCAACCTCATTGGATTCATTGACACAAACAGGCATAGAAACATAAAATTGCCATAATTGGGTCAGGCCATAGGTCTGATGGTGGCCAGTAATGATTGCTTAGAGAAAGAACAGAAGAAGCAGGGCACATACAGAAGGACCCTTCCCTTGGCAAATCTCATCTACTACCAGCAGTTTCAAGGCCATCAGAGAGTTGGAGTTTGTATCCAGACCATCACTTTATGGTGCGAATACCAAAATACGAGCAAATACCAAAACCTTGAGTTTTTTGAATGCATAAGCATGCTTTTCATTAAACAACACAAACATGTATCTGCAATTGTATACGACAGAGGTCCTTACGTGTGAGTCATCAACGTGTTTCGCTGTGCTTCTGTACCTGCAAGGAGATAGATGAACTGGCACTTTTTGGCCATAATAAGCACATAAAATACATTTTTTACTATCAATAGGTTGTCCTTAATTCTCCTTTAAGCTATTTTCACTGCGCTTTCTCCCTCCCCCCATCCTACTCTGTGCATTTTATGAGGGGCCCCTCAATTTCTGTGATTCAATCTTCGCGTTCCTCAGCCCCATTACCAACAAAAGCGTCACACTCTCACTCCATACCTTTGTAACTAGGTTAAGGATCAGCTTGCACAGGCAAGCTGCAGTCCCGCAGGCTATTCAACACTAAAAGAGCCTAATCTACACTCTGCTGAAATCATAGTCTTTAAAAGGTTCAGTAGGTTTTGACCAACTTCATTGAGCTTGGAGGCAAGGCCCTATAAGAGGCATTACTGAATCTGCCCCAGTGCACAGCATGTTACACTCCGTAACTTGCTATTTTTGCAATACAGCACAATTTTTTTCTACAATTTGAAATATAATGCAGTCCCACGATTTCTCCTGTGTGCTGCTCTGCAAAGGGCATCAAGTATCCCTAGAGGTAGAAGTGCTAGGGTTTAAAAAAAAAGGCATGATATTCAATATCAAGATTTATATAACTGGGAAAAGCATTGTTTACAAAACAGAAGGTACATATTATATCACTTGTAATGTGTGGGGTGTTTTTTTCCTTGATAAGCAGTGTAGGTTGATGCAGGTAAAGACTCTCCTGGGTGCAGGTGAATGGGCAAGCACAGCTTTGCTATGCGCTTCTGCTTTACCAAACATGCATAAACTTAAGCCTGTGGTCTTATGGGGTTGGTTTTGTTGTTGTGGTTTGGTTTTTTCTTGGTGTTTTTTTTTTTTTTTTTTAATGGGACCAAAATAGGACAGTTCATAAGGCAAGCAACAGCCAGGCCTTCTAGCTTTTGGTTTCACGAACCTCCCTATATTTATACCATCAGGGAACAAAGAAAAGAATTGTCCAAATCTGGGCCTCTTTGGCTAGCCGATGCCAGGAGCGTGGTTAGGAGCTGCAGGAAGGCATCTCTGCCGGTGTCCGAGTCGCAGCGGCGCCCTGCTGCCTGCTGTCCTCTGCTCGTAATGACAGAAAGCTTTGACCCGGCCACATCTCTGCTTCTGGAGGGAAAAGCCAAGCCTTCTCTTAGGGCTATTTCAGCTCCCAGGACCCTTGTGCCGCCCCGGCTCTCCTAGCAGCTGCCCAGCGAGCATTTCTGCCTTTCACATCCTCTTCCCCTGCTTACACAGTCTACCGCCAGTATTTTCCTTTTTTTTTTTTTTTTTTTTTTAATCGCAGAAAGGCCTCCCCGCCTAATCTAATTCCCGCTCCTTTGTCACAAGCAGATGTCACTTTTACATCTGTGCGTCTGCTCGAGCGCCCCGTCTCCTCCAGCCCAGCAGATGTTGCCGCCGCCGAGGCAGCAGCGGCCGGGGGGGAAAAGCAAAGCGCAGATCCCTCTGCTGGCGGCCGCCCGAACGCCACGGCCGCCCCGCGCCCGCGGGGGACCGAGACAAACATCACCATCGTCATCGTCGTCATCGTCATCAGCACCATCATCATCATCATCATCATCATCATCATTATTATTATTATTATTACTACTACTATTATTATTATTATCATTATCATCATTATTATTATTATTATATCACTATTACTGCAAATCCCCTCATCCCAACTGATTACGCAGCAGGAGACCAGCCACGAGCGCATCCGGCCGCCTGGCATCCCGAGCTAGCGCGGAGAGGCGCGGAGAGGCGCGCAGAGGGTGGGAGGCCCCCCCCGCTGCGCGCAGGGCCCTCTCGGCCGGGGGACCGCGGAGCAGGCAGCGCCGGGACCCGCTTGTTTCCGCGCAGGGCCGCGGAGCCCAGCCTGCGCAGCCACTGCCCCGGGACGCGGCAGGAGCCGGGACGTGTCCCCGCACACCCACGCTCTGGCCGGGGGACACCCAACACGTGTCACCGGCCCCTCCGTCCCTGCTACCCGCCACGGCTTCGCACCGCTGCGGCTCCGGGGGCGGCGAAGGGCCGGTCCCCGCGGCCGCGCTGAGCTGCGCACCCCGTCCTGCTCGGGCCCCGCACCGCCAGGG